>JAWNLT010000124.1:580000-650000 GCA_035042145.1 Drosophila kokeensis | reverse complement strand
GTTTTCGCATATGCCACAACAATGTGCAACATTTTGAAACGGAAGCCTACAGCGCCTCAATTTGGCCTAATTGCACAGACATTTGCTGCATTTGACTCGCGTTTCGCAATTGCCACTGCCACACTGCAACATGGGGCACAGGCAAGCGCAGTCAGCATTTCGCTGTTGTGGCAAACTTCAAAGTTTCCCGCCAGAAGAGCCACAGAGGCAGTAGAAAATTCAATTCATTTGTTGCAATTTAGTGTTATGGTCTTTCTTCCCTCTCCCTCTCTCTCTCTCTATCTCTCTCCCCCCTCTCTCTCTCTCTCTTTCTCCCTCTATCTCTCTTTCCCTTTCTCCTCTGGCCTTATTTGCATTTTATAATGTGCAAAAAATTTGCAGGCAAAACTAAACAAAGTGCATTCATGCAACACTCTAGTAAACGTGCCACATGTGGCATGTGGAGTTGGTTTTGTTTGAGTTTATTGCTTGCGCGCTGCGGCAAGCGAAATACGAGACTCGAATAGGGTTATTCCCCTTTTCTGGTTTACTTAATCTGTGCGCAAGTTCAGAATAGGGGCATTCCCATTTTTAAATAGCTTATTTAATATTAAATTATTCTTTTTTCATTTTATTACTTTTTAAATAATATTATAATAAATATAAATAATCATAATAAAAATGAGTATTCTATGTAGGATAATAGAATAGGGATATTCCCACTTTTATATAGCTCATACTAATTTAAATTTATATAATTGATTTCCACTTCAAAACTTATTAACTGAATACTTGACTCGAATTAAGGGGATTCCCATTCACATTTTGAGTATTTATTTGAATATGAAATTTATTTGTACTATGAATATCAGAATATGTGCCTAGAATAGGGATATTCCCACTTTTATTCAGCTCTCTTACTAAGTGAAATAAATGCATTCAATTTCCATTAGACCATACAATAATAGGGACATTCCCATTTTGAATGTGAAATGTATAAATATAAATATAATAACAGAATATTTTCCTTTCTCAATTATGAATCTGAATTTTGAATCATTCACCAAAAGCGAGTGAATCAAAGTGAATCAAATTTCGGTTGATTTTATGCATTTCAAATGGTTTCGATTTGATTTGCTATCAAGGATTCCATTTTCCAATTTCTTAGCTTAAGATTCACTTTACAAATCAATTCTGAATAGTTCAACTGAGTGTGAGTGTGTGAGTGTGAATATGTGAGTGTTTGGCTGGCACTCATTGCTGCTGCTGTTATGACTGCTCGCTTTAAAATGCTCTTTTTGAAACTGGAGCAATGAACTGTGTGCAGTTTGTGGACGAACCTGCCTCTTTTGTAACTAACTCCCTCTCTTTCACTCGCTCTGTATCGCTCTCTCTCTCTCGCACTGCACACATTTGCATTTTGTTGTAGTTTGTATTTCGACCGGAACTACGAGTTCGTAGTGCCCATTACGACAAATGGGGGGAAACGAAATAAAAGTGCGCCATGAAAAATGTAAACATTCCAAATTTATAGCAACAGTAATCAGAGAAGGAGAGAGGGAAAAGGGGTGGTTTGTGGCTGTTTAGTCCTGCTAACCCACAAAACTCCTGAGGTGATTGCACTAAGCAAGTCCTTTTCCCCCCTCTGCCCGCGCCCCTTTTCCTCTTCAAGTCCAAACACGCGATATTTTCTGCGCCGACTTTTGAATGGCAAGTGAAATATTTCCCGGAACGCAATTAGAGAAATTCATTGTTGCTGTTGCATTTGTTGCGTGTCAACGCGAATGAATTTTAATGAAAATGCATTCTAGAGGCTTTTGTTGTTGTTGTTGTTGTTGATGCCACACATTTGTAACTGTTATTAGCTGTAGCCCTTAATCAGCGCCGCATCTTCTATTGAATTAACCCAGTTTCAGTTTCAGTTTCAGTTCGAGTTTTCTGTGATTCCAAACGCAAACAAATTCAACTCAGCTGCGAGAAGCACTGCGGAAGCTGTGCAAATTACTTTTCGAATTTTGTAATAAATAATAAAAATAAATAAAATATTAATAATAAATAATAATAATTTTATCAATGCAAAGGCAACAAATTGTTTTGTGTACTTAAATAGTCAGTGCTGGGACAACATTTAATCAAGTAACTTTAAAAAAAAAAAGAAACTGCAAAATATTTGTTTATATAATAATAATAAACACAGCGACAACAGTGCGGGGCAACTAAATAAGGCTAGAAATGTTTAATGCGCTGAATAATTCAGTGTTGATTAACAGTCGAATTTTACTACCAACATTTTTGAAACTAAAGTATCGTAAACAGACATAAAGATAAGTCAATCCGCTGCTGCATTTAAATAAAGCGACAATTTAGTCACAATCTGGTTTTAAGATCAATAATCATTAAACTAAAAAACACTAAATTCATTTATGAGTATTAAGTTGGCTAAAACCTGAAACAAATCTGCTCACATTAACTGAATTATTTTCAACGAGCTTTTTAACTTGCGTTAGTCAGCGAGTAAATTAATTAATTAATCATTCTGAAATGATGCAATTGTCTTCTTTGAGAATGATCACATTCAATATATTGAGTCACCGACTTTGTGAAGTCATCTTTCAGCTAAGAGGTCAAAGATTTGAATAGATCGAGTTCTACTTCATTGAACTGACTTATTTTAGCTCAGGTAACAGCTGAAGTTGAAGTTGCTTGGTTATTTATAATTAAGTAAGACATAAATAATAGATATAATATATAAATAATGAATAAATAATATAAATGAAATAAATAATAAATAATATAAATGAAATAAATAATAAATAATATAAATGAAATAAATAATAAATAATATAAATGAAATAAATAATAAATAATATAAATGAAATAAATAATGAATAAATAATATAAATGAAATAAATAAATTAAATTAATAAATGAAATAAATAAAATAAAATAAATAAAATATATAAAATATATAAAATAAATAAAATAAATAAAATAAATAAAATAAATAAAATAAATAAAATAAATAAAATAAATAAAATAAATAAAATAAATAAAATAAATAAAATAAATAAAATAAATAAAATAAAATAAAATAAAATAAAATAAAATAAATAAAATAAATAAAATAAAATAAATAAAATACATAAAATAAAAAAATAATGAAATAAATTAAATAATTAAATAAAATAAATAATACAAATAAAATAAATATAATAAAGAAATAAATATAATAAATGACATAAATAAATAAAAATAAATAATATATTTAAATCTTTCGTATGGAAATTAGTTATACTCAAAATCAATTTCAATGATATAAAATGAAAAATGAACAATTAATAATTAATAATTAAATAAATATAAATATTAATATAAAATGAATAATTAAATGCAATTAAACATTCTATGAATAAATTTGTTAAATGATTTGTTTCGAGCATCCTTTGCTGCAACTCAAACCAATTGAGTGTCATTCACATCCCGCAAAACTCAAACAATAAACATTAAATTAAAATGTATTTGGGAAAAACGAGTCGCACAACAAAAAAAGTGCTTTGTTTGTCTCAAATATAAATATTGATAAATGAATTTTGCTTGGTTTAAGATGTGCGTGCAGCAAACCGAAATTAATCGCAGTCAAGTTAAATTTTGTTGCATTTAAACGTGTTTGATTAATTTGTTGACTTTGGCTGTAAAGTTCATTTAAATAACTCGTTTAACTATTGTCTTTTGTTGCTGCTGTTTGTTTGTCGCTTGTTGCTTGTTGCCTGTTTCTTGTTGCTTAGTTTTACATAATTAAATTCAATTTCATTTAACTTTGTCATTGACACGTCTACAGCAACTATATATATATATATATATGTATATATGAATATATACTCGCATAACTCAGTAATTATATTTCGTCCCCTAAAAAAAAAAAAAACTTTCACTTTCGTCAATTTTTCTGAAGTCGAAACGCTTTTTTCAGGCACAAGCAATTATGGCTTGTGTGCATAATGGAAGAGCATACAAAATAACATCATAATTATCACCAAGTGAAGGAAATGGTGACGCCCAGCACAAATTGTTTAAAAATACACACGATAAAAAACTGAGGAAATTAAATTCCGCTTTTTTCTCAAACATGATTAATTCTCTCTCAGGCTGACTGACTGCGTGGGCCCCCACACTTAAAATTAGCAGCTACTTACCTCAACACAACCCCCCCACGCACCCCCCACCCTTCCCTCTGCGTTGGGGTTAATTCTTTTCCTGTGTGGGCGTATTTTTTGTGTGCGGCTGAGAATATCTCATTTTTTTCGAACATTTCTTTTTGAAAAATGAACACATTTATCATAACAATTTTTGTTTTTTTAAGTTGTTTTCTTTTGAAACTTGTCTGCAAACCTGTTGTTGGTATATTTAGATTGTCAAGTGGACAAAATGCTGATTAGGCTTATCAGCATGTTTTGATAGTAGAATTGCATTTACCTTTAGATAGATTGCTGGCAAATGAGACACTCAAAAGTGAACTTTAGACCAAGTCTGCAAAAGCGTAGTAGAAGTGGATCTAAATTTAAGATTTTTTTTTCTAAATATAATATAAATATTATATTAGAGATATTTTAGTTCATTTAAGTTGAAGTTAATATTTAAGTTAAATAAATCTTAAGTTGACTCACGACTTTAAACAAAAGCTTTTTGCTGCTTGCAGCTCAATGGTTGCCTCCCTCTCTCTCTTCTTCTTCTCTGCTCTCTTCTCACCTGTTGCCCAAGACAGACGATTATGCAAATTAAAGCAAAAATGCAAAGTTTTGTATAAAACGAGTGAATATATTTATTTGAACATGCTTAAAATATAACTTAATCAATTAGGAAGTACATAGAAATACCTGCATATACAGGTACATAGGTACAAATGTTTACACATTTAAAATCACATTTCAATTACTTACAAAACTAAAACAAATATGAAGGTTGCTTTTTTTGCTGCTGCATTTCACCTTTTTTTTTTTTGAGTGTAGGAATCAAGCATCAATAAAGAAACGGAACCAATAACGAACGGGCACACTGCCAAATGTGTTGAAACAGTTGCTGCTGCCGCTGCTGCTGCTGCTGCTTTTGGCAAGTGTGCCCTATTTTTTTTTTATCGCTCTTTCTCGCTCATAGGACGGTCATGGCGATGAACATGAGCAGAACGATGATGAGCCAAGGGCAGATGAACATTAGGCAAGCAACCTCAAACATGTTTGTGCTTGTTGTTGTTGTTCGTTCTTGTTGTTGCTGTTGATTTTAGCTGCTTCGCTTTTGTCGACAACTGTTGCTGCTTGTCCTTAATTGTAGTTATTAATTGTTAATTTCTGTCACTTGGTCACACTGAGTTTTTCTGTATTGTTTGTTTGTAGGCTTTTCTTCTTGCCATAACACACATGCCCAGTAAGTGAGTAAGTAAGTAAAGAAGACGAGACAACAACGTTACGTACGGCGTTCACTGTCACACTGAACAACAGGCGGGCAACCCGGTTGAATATTCGCTGCTTTTGTCTTGCCTTGTTTTGCTTTGCGTTGCTTTGCTATGCTTTGCTCTGTTGCGTCGCGTGTTTACCTTATACGCCTTGTTTTGTGTTTAAGTGTGTACGTACATGTGTGTGTGTGTCTGTTTGTAAGCGTCAGCCAGACTCACACTCTTCGCTCTCTGTCTTGTCGTACGTTCGCTCTCTTCGCGTAGTGCTTTTACGTTCCGATCGCTGCTACAGCTTCAGCTGCTCTCTCTCACTCTTTTTCTCTCTTCTTTTGCTTACCTTTCAAGTGGTGGAGGGAAGAAGAAGCAGCAGCGCAGCTTGAGTTTTACTCCGCGCGCAATTGCGTTTTATTTCAATGACCCCCAGGTGGGGACGGTTGGGGGCACATGTTTTTTGCTTCTACTTTGTTGCATTTCCTTCGTAGTAAGCACTTCTTTTGTCAGCCACCAACATCTAAGCTAATCTTAACCTCAAGCGCAAATTAACTGTAATCAGCGTAGCTGATTTTTTCAGTTGAACTTTGACTTACCTTTTTGAGTCGTATGTTTTTTTTTTTTGGAAAGCTCTCTATTGAAAAGCTTGAACATATGAATTTGTGAAGGATTTTAGAAACTTAGCCTAGATATTTTTTATGATAAAGAAAATCTATTTGTGATCATCGCAAATTGAAATAAACTCTCTCTGAAGCAAAGATTATTCTACTGAATTATTTATTTACCTCAATTATAGCAACTCTTTTCCCAATACTCTTGTAAATATTTATATATTAGATATATTTGTGCCACAAGTTGAGCGCATTGACAATAAATAAATACATTCACCCATGTAAAATATCTAATCTTTATTTATTTGTAATAAATACACCCATGTCTGTGGCCTAAACTTTTCCGCTGATTATCAGCTAATACTCAATTTACCTTCTGTGTTGGCCTTTTACAGAACTGGTCCGAAAATATTCCAATTCGACTATTTTGATGGTCGTATGGAAAATTACACACAACCTGTTTTTTTTTTTCAATGATTGTATTTTTTTTTTTTTGTTTATTTGTCAGTCGCCCTTATTTATTATAGGCAGTTTTCAATGTATGCTGCACAAAGCAGAACCTCGACTTCTTATCTTACCAGAGCTACACACTTACATAAATACATATACAATTGTGTAAAATAATAATAATATATATATATATATATGTATTGTCTATATGTTTGTTTGGGGCTTATCGGCACCAATCAATTTGAAGCTTCTCGAAATTGTTCAATTGTTGCGCTAAAAATATAAACGAGCCGCAATATAATAATAATAATAATAATAATGATAATGATAATAGTAGCAATATCAGTTGGGGATTTATTGTGCAACTAATAATTATAAACTGATTGCGTTAATTAAAGATTTCTTTATACTTGAGTAGCACAATTATCAATGATGTTCTTTCTTTTCTTTGCAGGTATGTTTGTGACTCACAATTTATAATAAATTTATCTATATTTAAAAGTGAGTAATCGAAACTTTAATATTTGATAAGCGCAATGCGGAAATGATAACTACTTTCCGAATTAAATAATACGAAGATAAAGCTCATATATAAAGCTAATATTTGCTATGAAACAAATTAAGCTCTGAGAAAAAAAATATTGCTCCACATATCTAGTTTACATCCAAAGTTACTTAATAATCAGATTTTAATAAATATGGAAATATAATATTTGATTAGGTCAATAGGAAAATAGTAATTACTTCCGATCAGCAAAGCTTTTTCTAATCTAATTATGAGAGCTTAAAGCTTAGACAAAAAGCTTCAATTCGAAGAAAATTCTATGGGCAAGTGATATTTAGCTTACAGCAGGAAAGCTTCATCGAGTTGAATAAAGTGAGGATTAAAGCTCAGACCTAAAGCTCAGCATGAAAAACTGAGCAAAACTTGAACGACATCTGCTGACAAAAAAAGCATTGCTCCACTTATTTCATCTATACATATATGCCCAAAAAAAAAAGAAGAAAATGAGGAATATAGTTTATAAAGAGACTCATAAAGACATTTGTGAATGGACAGCTCAATTGGCTAACTATAACAGATTTGCTGAGTTTTGTTTCTATTGTTTGATTATGTGGGTCATGCTCCAGTTGTCCGATAAGAGAGTGTGAGAGAGCGTGAGTGAAATAGATATAAGAAACAGTTACAATTAGCATAGTTCACTCAAGCAAAACGCAAGAGAAGAGAAGAGGAAGCCGAGCAGACAAGTGTCCTTAGTCAAATGTACCGTTTCTTTTGCTCCTCCTCCCCCATTATTTTTATTGTCATCATCGCACTAACCGTTACGTGGCATTGATTTGCCATAGCCTCGACTGGCAGTGACTATGATTAAATATTTACATTTGTTTTATCTGTCTGTCTCTCTCGCCGACTCTCTCTTTGTTTGTCGAGTCCTTGCACAAGGACCTTAAAATTGTGCGCCTCGTTGGATTATTTATAAATTGTCGTAATTAGTTAGGAACAGTTAGCGGAGCCAAAGCCAAAATTAGGACAACAGCAAAGGCACTCACAAGGAGAGAGCGAATGAATCTCAGAGAGAGAGAGAGAGAGAGCAGCGTTCATTTCTGCACAGTAGCAGCAGCAATCACTCTCTCTCTCTCTGCCTCCCACTTGTTAAGGCTGCCAGCAGCGATGACCCAGGCAGCAAAAAGTATTGTGTTTTTATTTATGCTAAGCGCAGGCGCCTTTTGCAGCAGTAGCAGCGGGCAGCGACGCCAGCAGAGCGTATCAAGTGGATGTATGCTTAAAGCTTCCCAATTCTGCCCATATTTATGTATGTATACGCAAGAGAGAGCTGACGGAGAGAGAGAGAGAGAGAGAGCGCATAGGCTGGGAGGCAAGTCGTTTGTAATTACAGCCACCCACTCTTGCTCTCACACACACACACACACACACACGCACGCACATGCTTGCCTAATGCCTGGGCGCTTTAGCTTAATCAATGCGTGCGCCCACACTTAAAAGGCAATTGCAACATAAGCTCTCTTCTTACACTCTCGCGCGCTCACGTGGCAAAGTTAAGGCAATGAAATGAACTGTGCAGTGCTGAGAGAGCGAACGCAGTGAGAGAGAGAGAGAGAGAGCGCAGTGAGTGGGAGAGGTGAATTGCTGCGCTCATCTGCATGCTTTGCTGCCTGCTTGGGCGATGAACGCGCCAAACGGGTAAAACACAAAAAAAGCTACCCTCAGAGTGCTGCTGCGGCTGTCAATCTACACTTTGGCTTCTTTCTAACCAACCCAACAAAAAAATAAATAAAAATAAAGAACAGCGCGCACTTGCAAACATCATAATAAAAAATTATAAATAATAAATAATTTGCAATCTATATATATATATTGACAAAAAATAATAGTTAGCTGTTTAACAAACGTCGCTCTTATCTGCAACAACATAAAGAAAAAGAAAAGAAATCCGCCGTTTTGTTTTGTGTGGCAAATGCGGAAGTTGTCGTCGTCGTCGCTGGTGGCAAATCGTCGTCAGTCTTCGTCGAACTTTGGCAAGTGTTGTGAGTGCAACGCACAAGTTGCTTGCCTCAAATCTATACAATCAAAATACCAACAAAAAAAAAAAGAAGTGCTTTGTGTTATATAAAAATAATTGAAGCTAGAAAAAAGCTAGAAGAAAAGCAATAAAAAGGCTGTGCACAGAAATATACGTATATATTTTTGTTTATAATAAATAAACGCACGCAGCAGCAGCAGCGCAAACAAAAATCATTTACTAAAAAGCGCCTCAGCCCCATTAAAACAGGCGACGCTTTGCAACACTCAATCACGCGCGCTCTCTCTCCCTCTCTCGCCCGCGCGCTCGCTCTCACGCTTGCTCTCTTTGTGTGCGTGTGTCGGTGTGTAATTAAACGTGCGTGTCTCCGCAGCTCTCTTCCTCCTGCATAAATCAGCCAATCAACCCACCCACCACGCCCCCTTTTGCCCGGTTCGCAGCAACCCGTTACATTTCGCGCCTATTTCGCCTTTGTCGGTGCTGCTTCTTCCTTTAACTACTTAGTTCGCCTTTATCTCGTCCAGCGTCGTTCGTCGTGCTTCGTGTCGTGCCTCGTGGCGTCATTTCAACAACAACAACAGCAGCAAAAAAAAAGTTTCATTCATGGAAAACAAAAATAATCTAGAAATTGCCTTTAATAACGGAAATATATTTATTAAAAGGTAAATTCCATTTCGAAATTCTAAAATTGATTTAATTCTAAATTCTATTCATTGCGAGATTATTTTCTTTTACTCAAAATTGTTAGAGAAAAAACTCCTATTTTTAATTTATCATAATATAAATCTATCTCTCTCTCTCTCTGTCTCTCTCGCTCTCATGCATAACATGCTTATCTATACCTAAATCTAAAATCAAAAATGTTTCTCTCCATTTAAGAATATTTCGTCAAGGCTACGCTTGCGCAGTTTTCTAGCCCTTGGTTTGTAGTCCTTGTTGAGTGTCCTTCTGCGTGAATGTGAACTAGAGAGAGGGTGTGTGACGTCACACGGTGTGGCAAGGTCAATGTGAATGTGACTTGAATGGTTTCAAATGAAGGCCTAACCTCGTTCATTGAAATGCCTCAGGGGGAATTGTATTTATTCTGGCATTTTTTAATTGTAGCAATTATTCGCGAGGTATTTTTTAATCAGCCGTTTTTTATTCCCTTTTTATTCTACAATATGTTTAATCGAATTCCACAGCCGAATGACATTTATAAGTTGTAATTTAAGATACTCTTAGAACCAGTTCCTCATATAAAACTAGTTGGTATTTAAGGTTTAAAAAGTGATTTTCATGTAACATCAACTAGAACTATTGAACTATTTGAAAAATTAAAAAATATCCATGATTACGATTGATAGTGAACTTTTCTTATATAACCTTCTATATTCTATTCAGTATTGTATAAAACTGGGAATACCCAAAACACCGAAAGTGTGTCCTAGATAACCAGTTCTCAGCAGTACTAAGTACTTCACACTTAGGTTCCTTAATTAGATACTCTGATAGTCGGTAGTTCTTATAAGTATATAAAGTTGTCAAAAGCTGGGAACTAGTGGGCTAGTTCTTTGTAACTAGTTTAGTCAGTGTACAGAGGTATACCCAGCGACTAAATGAACTAGTTCTTTGCCATAATCTGCCCCGTACATATCTCGATATACCAAAACTTTTACTTTAACTGAATGAACTCGAAATCGAATCGATTAATATATCTTTCATATACCAAAATTCCTTAACTACCCACTCTGATAGTCGATAGTTCTTCTAGGAATTATAATTGATATCTCATAAGTCATAATTAACTAGTTCTAAATAAATTTAGTCTTGTTTTTCTCATTTCCACACTCAAATCGATTAGTTTATGCTTCACATGTGTATGTTCCCCGGCAACATGAACTAGTTTTGGCATTTGTCTCGGGGCGGAAGCGGAACGAACCCATAAAAGTAAACATATGTATTATGCTCCACGAAAACTAACCCCAAAAATAAATACTTGCTGGCAAAGTGCGTGTAAAACATGCGATGTTTATCCAGATCCACACACACACACACACGCACACTCGCACACACTCTCAAGCACAATCAAATATTCACACCCGCCCAAAATACTCAACTCAATGTCAGATTGTTGAGAGTGTTGTCCTTAATGCCGAAATAGCCTTCAATAGCAATCAATGGCCTTTTGTCTATTTGTTTTTGCATAGCTCTCTAGCCCCTGTTCTCATCTGATAAATAAAGCGATAACCTCACGTAACCCCCTCTCCACCACCCCCACTACCCAAGCCCTTGCTTTTGCAAATTGCTTTTCCAATAATTTGGCTTGAACTTGAGCAGGTGGCAAATAGCATTAAGGTCATTCCTCAATCCAACTGTGCAGCATGTGCACTCTCTCGAGAAAGTATTCAAATCAACTGAATTTTTACTCGTCGTATTTTCTTTACAATTCTTTTGATTCCTTTTAATCTCTTGTTTGTTCCTTCATTCACTGGGATTCCTTTGTCTATTTTTCTATTCTTCAAGTAGCGCAAAAATATGTTGAGACATTCACTGCTCGTTAGGGAGATACCCTATATAGAGATTTATAATAAAAGATTGAAAGATTTCTTTATCTAGAAAGAGACACGTCATCCTTTGTTTCAACATCTCTCTATCTCTCTCTCTCTCTCGGTCTCTTTCGCGTTCTCCTTCTAATGTGATAATACCCCCTACGACCTCTTCGGTTTTCTACAGGGTATCAAAGCGCGCCATTGTCTCCGCAAGTTTTCGTCCTCGCCGAAACAACATTTTTGATGGCTTCGTTTCGATTACGCAATGTGCTCTCTTGAAGTTTGTTTTCATTCATTTTCCCATTGTCAACAATGACAACAAACAACAACAAACAACAAACAACTCCACTAAAAACACCCCGAAAACAACCCCTTTTTTTTGGGGGGGTTTTGCTATTTTCTTAGACAAAATGCGCATTACACTGCGTATACGCAATATTTTATAACTGACCACATTTTTGTGGCAGCTGTCTCAAAATAGAGTGGGGATGACCTCAACCTAAGTCAACACACCCCGAAAACCAAAATAAAACACATAATAGCGAATAAATATATATATATAGAGAACGACGGAGTAGAAACAACATCAAATGTCAAAGCAGGCATTCATTTTTCACGATCATCCCCATCCCCATCATCATCATTATAATCACATATTCATAGGCATTAATTAAGCAATTTGCAAAATACCCTGTTATTTTTATAATAAATGACACCATGGATACTATGGAAATAAATAAAAAACTACAATTAATTCTGATGAGCTTCAACAGATATCATTTATCACTAAGACTATTACAGTTAGTTTTGTAGAGTTAGGAAAAACGAATTTACTTATAAAATTGACAAAAAATGAACACTTTTTATATTTCCTTAAAAAACGAAAAGGGAAACTAATTTGAAAAGTATTTTTAAATCAAAAGAATTTGAAACTTGCTGAAGAAGAAGAGAAAATAAAATTCTAAACTTATTTTTTGAGCAGTCAAAATTCACAAAAAAAAAAAAAAAATGCACATCTTTCCATAAGTGAACACAGGGTATGTTAAAGTCAAGCACACCCTTAACTATCACTTATTCGCTTGAATGCAACTTTTGTTGTCGCTTTTGTTGTTTTTCTTTATTTTTTTATGTTGTCCGTTGCCAGTTTTGGCAATTTGGAAAATGAATTTGAGATTTTGCTAAGCTGATAATTTTGGCATTTATTATAGACATTTTCCAGTTGTTATTGTTGTTGCTGTTGTTGTTGTAGTTGTTGTTGTTGTTGTTGTTGCTGAGCTACCCACTTTGATGATAGGCTAACGCCGACTGTTATTCGCTTGAGGTAGATCATCAACCATCCATCGAACAACATCTGCGCCCGGAGACTGCCGCATTCGCGTTCATTTAACTAATGGCCCAACACAAGCCCAAACCCAAACCCAAACCCATTAGGAAAACACGACTTTTTCGCATGCCTTTTTGGCATTACAATTTGCAGTATTTTTTTGACGTCAGTCGCTCAAATTATTTTTTATATAAAATCAATCGAATCGAGGCGGTATCTTTGAGATAAAGCCGAAGATATAAAGAGAGGCTGTTGAGGACAGAGAGAGAGAGGGAGAGGGAAAGAGAGACAGAGAGAGCGTTGTCAATTGATATTTATTGTCTCAAGATTATGTCGATCAGATGAAGCGTTAAAGCTTTCTGGGAATTTCTAGAAAGCACTCAATAAGATTAAATTCGGCATGGAGCCAAACTTGGGCTGGGAAGTGTTTTAAGAACTCAATTACTGGCATTTTGTACGAATTGAGAATGAGACTTGTGAATGCACTAACAAATTTTCAATGAATGGAAGAAGAAGAAGCCTGAATCCATTGGAAATATGTAAGAATATCGCTAGACAATCTTCAACTGTCTGCAAATTCTTTCCATTTGAAAGTACGTTTCAAAATAGTTTACTTTTATTTTAGTTTTTGGGGGGAACTAGAAAAGTTTTCAATTTTATGAAAGTTAAATAAAGTTTTCAACTTTATGAAAGTTAACTCTTTTGATGCTTACGAGAATAAAATATAGTTTTCAAGGCAACTGAAAATCAAAGCTGGCCGAGGTACAACCCGAGACATCGAGAAATCATAGTTTGACATGGCTTCAAGGTCTTCGATTTTGTTTTTCTATAAGTAAAATCTGCTAGACTTTAACGTGAAGCGCATTCAGGCTGTGTGGCATCAAGAGTCGAGTGTAGCCATAAGTCAGTTAGCGGCAGTTGCACCAACGACTCGGTTGCATGGTCGCAAGCAAACTGATGTTGTATGCAGAAACAAGCCACCGGAACAGGACCGAAGACATCCTTCCGCTTCGAGCGTAGCCTGTGCTAATTAACTTAACTTAAGTTAATAGAAAATTTCATGGGGGAAAACTTTGTTATCGCTGTACGGAAATTACAGTTAAGTGCAACGAAAATTTATTTCATGCAGCAAATGGAGTTGCCTCCTTAAAACTGCAGCAAAACATAAATTTCAACTTAAGCAACTCATTTTAAGCAAATTACTTAATTTGCAATTAAATGAAATTAATTTTAAGCAAATTTCAAATTAAATGAAAAATATGTTAAAACTTGTCTTAAGCAAATTACTTTGTTTACAATTAAATTGAGATTACTTTAAGATTTATTCGACTGTTTTCAAGCAATTTTCTTGATTTATTTCATTCTTGCGAAAAGTATTTTTGAAATTGCTTTTTTGATTGCTGCTGACAAGAAAACAATTCGAATTTGGCCCATAAAAATGTTGTTGTTATCGAAACCGCTATTTATGGCACATACATACGCAACTTGCCACATGCCGCATGCCACAAAAATTAATGTGCCAACTTTTTGATATAAACTTCCAAATGAAACGCAAGGAAAATAAACTTGTTCAAGTTGAGAGTTGATTTTTACTTGCAACTGCCACAATAAAGTTTAATATGGGGCAATAAAATTAGTGTGTACGTGCTGCATGTGCCACACACACACACACACACACACAACAAAGCAACCATTATGTCTAAATGTGGAATCTATCTACATCTGGTTGCCACTGCTGCTGTTACTGTTGGCTGCATCATTGTTGCATCAAAGAACTTAACTCAAATAACAAATAGAAATGTGCCACATGCGGTGCCTCGCCTGTCTCGCATTTCCTACGCTCTGTGTGTGTGTGTGTGTGTGCCCCCAATACGCATCTCTGCTACTGCTGTGTGTGCCACACAACCGGCAACCCAGCCACCCACTTGCCACGTTCCTGCCACATGCAGCAACGTTTTCAGGTCAAGGTTGCCCCAGCTGCTGCTGGCAGTGTGCGTTTTTCTCTCCATTTACTAGTTTTTCTCTTCATTTTTTTTTTTTTTTTTCTTTTTGGTGTCCTCCTTTGTTACACTATAAGTAAGTATGTGTTGTGTGTGTGTGTGTGTATATTGTGTGTGTTGCGGTTGTAGTTGTTGTTGCTGTTGCTGTTGTAGTTGAAGCAATGCGCTTTTAGAAAGTTGATGGAATCCTTTGGCGTCGTCCTTGCTGCATTTTTATGGCGCCGCGCAATGAAGCGCATATTCTCATCACACACACAACACACAGCACACACACGCAGCTCACACACAGTTCACACTCACACATAAAGTGTGTAAGAAATTCACAGTAAATATTTTGCATAATTTTGTTATTCACGATTAATGCGCCTGTGAACTCAACGCGTCCTTTTGTACTTGCCACCGTTTGTTGCCTCAGTTTGTTGCCTCAGTTTGTTGCTTGTTGTGCTCCTCCTCCTGTGTGTGCATAAATTTCACGCTTCCATGCCTTCAAATGGGGCATCTTTGCCATTTGCTCTTTCAGGGTTAATGCGAAAATTATGCGAAAGTCATTCCAAAGACCCAAATGAAAGTTGCTGAAAATAGTTTTGTGGCTTAGTTGCAACAATCAGTGAGTGTGTGGCAGTTACTTATTATTTATTGTTATTAAAGATGCCACATTTTGTTGTAGCTAAGAGTAGCTGTCTTATAAGTGAGTTACAGTTCTTTATATAGTACAATAATATTAGTAATACATAAATAAATAATATAATAGAAGATCAAAATTCGTCATCAAAATTTTGAAGGCTTCTTTAAATCTGGAAATCATTTTTTTAAGAAGAAAAGATATTGCCATTTATTTATAGAGTAGGGTCTTCGAGGGCGGGATTTAATATTGGTATCTCAATCCTCATCTTCTTTTTATCGTTTCTTATTTTCTTCTTCTTCGATTAACTGCTTTGGGAGTTGTTTTCTGAGCAGCTTGCTTTGCTGAGCTCCCCGTTAAATAGCGATATAGAGAAAGCAAAAATTCCACCAGCTGAATGCTTTTCTTCAAAATAATCAAAGCCATTTTCCAAATTCTATTTCCTTTTCAGAATACGAAGTTGAGTTGTTGAATCGAGATTAATATTCGTCAGGAACTGACTGGGACTCAGAGAAATGTGATAAACAAAGCAAATAACTTGCAAGGCTAGCTTTGTTGCACATTTTATATACATTTGTATAATGGGGCAAGGTTAATTCCATAATTGGAATAGATTCTGTTTGTAATGCAAACATTTTCCATTATTTGCTCCTCATATAAAGAGTTGATTTGAAATCAGCTGTCTTCCAGAATATATTCTAAAGTCTCGTCATTCTCGAAGCAGATTCTTAATGCGGCATCTTCCATCCTCCAGCTTTTAAGAAAACTGGAAATCAAAATACAATTTATGGATGAGAAGGATTGCATTTTGGTATTTGCTCTGCTTGACTCTTATTTATGGTTTGGTTTTGTGTTTTTTCTAAAACACTTTTTAATGCACACAGATATTCACACAGATTCCCATTCAGTTGGCTGATGATGTTCTTAACTCGAATTCAACTTTTGTTAGCAGCTTAGCCACAGATTTCAATCTGTCTTTCTGGCTTTCATTCGCTTTGAGCTGATGATAACTATTTCAGCCAGATTATTCTCATTCTCCTTCCCCGACTAGATTTAGATTTAGTTCCATGCAAATCGTCCTTGCCACAACTAACATTTGATATTATTTCTCTGTGTTGGCAGCCCTTCGGCCGAGAGCCTTGACAACCCAGCAGCCGCCTGGTTTTGCATTTTCATTTTCATTTTTATACATTTGGCTTGAATACAGATTTTCTTTCTTGTTGGCTTTTGTGTACTTATGCCCTAGCAGCGAGGGTATGATAACTATCTTGTGGATAATGCGATAATGACTGAGCAAATATATATACATCTCTTGATCAGCAGCGATAGTCGAGTCCAGTTGGAAGTGAGACGATACTTGAGGCATCGCCAAACACGAATCAGAGACAACAGAATAAGTTCACTATATTATATAGCTGACATAGCAAGAATCTGTCGAATGTTAGTTCGAATGAGATGCTATAACTAATTTTGAAATCTTGAGTTTTTGTATTGAAAACATTATTGTTTTCCAAGCTATCCAGACTAAGATTCTGGAATCATGAAATTTATTTCACAGAGCTGCGTCCATTTTGCAATTGAAGGGTGTGTAATTCTCGTTGTGCATAATAGCGCAGCTCCTTGCTGTGAGTGTGTGTGTGTGTGTGTTGTTTTTTGTTGTACGTTATGAATACATTTGAGAGGACAAGCAACTTGCAACACGTTTCTCACATTTTTCCATTTTCATTTGCAATTGAGTGGCGATGCGAGGCGGCTGGCTGCAAGTCTTTTTATATTTATGCTGCTGCTGCCAGCTCCAAGGTCCACTTGTGTCTGTGTGTGTGTGTGGCACTTGAAACGCACTTGGCAACCCTACCTGCCACTCGACACACACACACACACACACACAAATGCATACCTAAGTCAAGTCATCAAATTCAAGTGTCTCACTCAGAACGTGACTTGTTTTTTGGGCTTACAACTTGGGCGCTGCCAAGTCAAAGTCACAGTCAGGGTCAGCCTCAAAAAATTATAATAATTAGAATAATAATAATAATAATAATAATAATAATAATAATAAAATACTCGTCAGACTTTTGTACAACAATCGAGGCAGCTTGCCTAATTGAAGTGGACACCTTTAACCTTGGGTTCAGTTCGAATTAAATATTTCTTTCACTGATTTAATTATGCATTTGTGGCACGTGTCTCTTTTAATTGAATATGTTAACTTTTATTGTTGCAGACACATTTTGGGTTTTTTTTTGTGTTGTTATTTCTGCTTATCTTTGAGCAAACATTATTTTCATTTAGCTTGCATGTTGTGGTTGTCGTTGTTGCTGTTGCTGTTTCTGTTTTATGTTGTACACTTGTTAAAGTTGCAAGTTGACAAACTAAACACACAAACACACACACACACACAGGGAGGGAGGAGAGCCTGCAGCATGTCATAATGGGAACAAAGCTGTCAACAGGCGACATTCATTCATTTCTAGCTGTCGTCGTCCAACAACTGCCTGGCTGTGCCCCACTAACAGCTATGTACACACACACACACACATATATATATATGTATATGTATATATATCTCCACATTTATGTAGAATCAATCTTTTTTGCTGACCAGCCTTTGTCCTTATTCCATGCTACAAGTTGAGGCAGCTTCAAGAGTTTCCTTTTGCTTACTTTCCTTTAGTTACAGCTGAATGTGATTCAATGTGTGTAAATCAGCATTATGTCAGGATTATATTCATTTAATAGCTATTATTTATGATCCTGCTTAAAAAGCAATTAATAATGCGCAAGTCAAGATTAAGTTTGCCTAGCAGATGGCAATAACTCAAGCGTTATCCTATCATAAGTCGTACACATTTTAGGTTCTCAGTGTTTGGATGAATTTATGCATGTATGTGTGTCGAGAAAATCCTCTATCGACTTTTTGTTTCCAATATATTAACGAAAATAGTTATAAATTGTGAACATGTTAAAAATTTCATTCGCACACGTTTTGCAATGCGTATTCTGTGCTGTTCACTTTGTTTGGGACACGAGTGTAAAATACAGTGACGTCTACACCAAACTAATCACCCAACTAGTGCCGTTATCTAGCAACGTCTATGTCTCGCTATCTCTCTCTCTCTCTCTCTCCCTCTCTCCCTCTTTGGCACTCCTCTCTCTCGCACTCCTCTCTCTCGCTCTTTCTCTTTCGCTTTCTGCATTTTTGTAATTTGTGGTTTCTGATTGGCATTTCATCAAGAACCGGAATGTTAATTAAATGCTTGGTTCAAACTGTGTCGCCTCTGTTTATGATGCATGCCACACACACACTCTGACACACATACTCAAACACTCACACACACACTCTGACACACATACTCACACACACACACGCACACACACCCACGCACACACATCTGCAGCACTCTAATTGAAATTGGCAATTTTTGAGCAATTATCAGAAAATTTGGCAATTGCTTTTTGTAATTAAGTTTTAATTATTTGATTTCAATGCAAACCGAAAAAAAAATCGAAGTTAAGAATTTTGTTGTATTTCGCCGACTAATCAAAGGTGCTTGTAAACAACACAATAAAAACAAACAACAACTCGACAACAACAACAACAACAACAGCAACAACAACAAGAACAACTGCTTTAACTGTGCATGTGCATTTAGCGCTTAACAAAATGGCCTCCAAATGACTGCGCTGGCTAACAAAATGGCTGCCAACATGGCGACAGCAACAGGCAGCAGCAGCAGCAGCAACTGCATAACAACAACGCTGCAACAACATCTGCAACAACAACAGCAACAACAACAACATCAGCAGCAGCAACAACAACAACAACAGAGCACTGGCCTAATGGCCGCTTCCGTGATACAACCCGACTATTTACTCAATAATGATCGCGGTTTATTTAAGGTTTATTGTTTTATCAAAGATTTCATTGGGTAAGTATAAATCTCATCGTATACGCAATACGTAAAATGTTTACCGGCTAAATGTTTACCCGTTTACCAGTTTACAATTTACCCAACCCGACGTTGAATATTTATGTGAACTACGTAGACTATATATATATATACCTATATATATAGACTGAGTTCAAATTGTACAAAGTTGAAGGTTATTTGAGCACTTCAGAAAAATGATAAACAAAAATCTATTGACCTCTGGGTAAAATTATAAACAAAATCTGTTGACTTGCGGATAAAAATGTAAATAAAAATCGGTTGACTTGTGGATAAAATTGTAAAAAAAAAATTGTTTGACTTGTGGACTAAATTGTAACAAAAAATGTAAATAAAATAATCTCTTTAAAGAGCATTAACAATTCAGTTTGAGTACTACTTTTAGGCTTACAAAATTATCAAACTGAGCATCGAACTCTGTTGTTTAAGAGATGCAATTGTAATATGATATATATTATTGTGATTTAGAAAAAATCGGCTTCGAACCATTTAAGACATAAGCTAACTCTGTGAATTTGATTGCCTTCTCCAAGAGAGTGAGAATTGAGCTCTGTTTCTGCTTCCAAGTGTTGGATAGTCGTGGAATAAGTTTTCAGTCGATTCTTCCTCTTCTTTTCTCCTCTTCATCCCTGAACTTGATCTAGACTATAATAATTTTCAATATCAGCTTATGGCTTGTATTCTGGATTATTTCTGTATTATTAATGTAATCAAAATCAGAACCTAAATTTAACAGTTTTTTAACTGATTATTTATGTCGAAAGGACCATGACAGTAAGCCAAAACATAAAAAATGTTTAGGTTTCCCCGGAAATAATCAGAGAAACTTAAATTCTTAAGCGAATTGAGAATAAAGTTAGGCATTTTGTGGCAACTGCAGGGGGAGGGGCTAAGCAAGAGTGCCCCATGTTAAATTTCCCAGCTTAAACTGTTGTCAAACTTCAAATGCAGTAGCTGCTACTGTTGCACACCTAATGCAGCACACATTGTAAGCACACACGTTGTTATTTATATTTACATGCACACACAAACACACACACACACACAACCCACACACCCCTTACTCAAGTTCTGCTGCCAGAAGTCAGCAGACTGTAAGGCAACACCCTGTATACAAAATTGCCTTTTATTTACTGGCGCTTATCATTTTACACTTGTGTGTGTCTGTTTGTCTTTGTGTGTGTGTCTGTTGGTGTGTGTGCGAGTGTATATATATAATTCATATTTAATCAACTGATAACTGCAAAAATGTGTACACATTGTCAAGCAAGTGCTTTGCCGCCTGCTGCCTGCTGAATGTTTCTGTTTCTGTTTTGTTTTTCTGACTGGCTGTGCTCCAATTTCTGTACTCCTGTTATTTTCACTGCCATTATCACCTGCTGCTGCTGCTGCTGCTGCTGCTGCTGCTGCTGCTGCTGCTGCTGTCGTTTAGTGATATCAGCGAGCAGCGAGAACATTGAGTCAGTCACAGTCACTCGGCTGATATCACTTGATACTCGCACTCATTCAACTCTGAATTGTTATCAATCGTCAATATTTGTTTAGCTGTCAACTGTCGACTGACATCGCTTGAACCAAATCGAATCGAGAGTCGAGCCCCGAAAACACCCAAAAAAAAAAGGAGAAGAAAACGATTAAAGAATGGAGAATGAATTGTGCAATTAGCAGCTGGCTGAATTTGTTTAATTGATCATTAAATCAATAACAAATACCAAAAATATGCCTAGCGATTTCCATTCTTTCCTCTGCTCAGTTCATATTTTTGCAGTATATAAAACTGAAATCTGTGGCAAGTTGACAAGCTGCGATATGACAACTCAACAGGAATAGAATTTATGCACAGAATCTTGTCAATTAGACTTATTTGAAATATGTTTGAAAGTTGAACCATTTTTTTGAAATTTCCCTAAGATTTCAACAAAAGAAAACTGATTTGGTTTCTTCAATTGAAATTCCTTCAGAGTCAGCATATTTTAGGCAACAATATTCTTGACAAGCGGACACTTCTCAAGGCAATGGATCAAAAACAAATTGCTAATTTAGATTAAGCATTAATGACAGCTGTATATATCTATAAAGATGATGACTTTGATAACGGTTAATGTTGGGTTTTTTACGCGGATAAAAATGAGACGCTTGTTTTGGCGGTTTGACAAAGAAGAAGATTTATTCACTGTATGCTTACATCTAGTGGTGGTAATTGGGGTATCGATCGCAGTATCTATATCCCTGTTATTAACATAAGTACTGATATTTTCAACAGTTAATATATAATGCAATAAAGGATTGAAATATATTATATTTTGTAATTTTTTGTTTACATTTAACTGTGAGTTTTTTTTTTAAGCCATTTAAATATGTTCCATTTGGCTAACACTAAATA
The DNA here is from genome assembly GCA_035042145.1 of Drosophila kokeensis. NCBI lineage: Eukaryota > Metazoa > Arthropoda > Insecta > Diptera > Drosophilidae > Drosophila > Drosophila kokeensis. The sequence continues at coordinate 628,170 of JAWNLT010000124.1, read as the reverse complement.
AGTATATAAACTCGAATGTTTAACGATCTGTACTCTAGTATATATAAAGTTACATAATACCTTCGTATTTAGGTAAATTTATTAAACATCAGTTTTGCAAATGGGTTTCTTTTAGCTGAGAAGAAAAAAACATAATATTTGCCAGAATTGCAGCTAATTTGATGAGTTTGAAATATTTTGCTGTCACAATAAACAGAGGCAAAACTGAAATCTCTTACAGGGTTCATGGACATTGTGTATTGTGTATGAAATTCCTAGAAATCAACTAGATGTCCGCCCACTTTTGACATATTGCTTGTGATGTGAAATGCCAAATGAAAAGAAGCAGAAACAGTGGCAGCAACAGAAACCGAAACATTTGCAATTATTGTAAAGCACTCGACGAGTGGCATAAAAAATGATGACTCATCATTCTATTCATTCCCATCTCAGACATCAAAGTCTGTCAAAGTCTGTCAAAGTTTGTCTGACGGCTGAAGAATTATTGCAAATATGTTGAATAAGCAAAACTGAGGAAAAACTGTGAAAAACTGTGAAAAACCTAACGCCCACATTTGGACGAAAACTTTTGTATACACATATTTTTATTGTGACACCTGCCCTAAGTGGGAAATGCAATTTTCATTTTCATTTCACAGCTGACTTCGCAGTTGGCTTTGACCAAATGTTGGCTACAACGATATGTCTACATAATATATATCCGATATGGCTCGATGGCTCTTCTAAATTTCATTGACAACATTTTGGCCGGCCGAGTGGCTCTTGGCCAAATAAAGTGCATTCAAATTTCTTGGCTCTTGCCACCATTTTTATTATATTTCTCTATCTCTTTGCTTGCTGTGACGTCTGTAATTTGATTTTATTTTTATGGGTTTTGCCAGTTGCTAAACACGCCAATTAATTAAATTTATCATCTAGTGTATCTATACTTTGTATCTCTATCTGTATCTCTATCTGTATCTGTATCTGTATCTGTTGTGTCTGCATATAAGTTAAGGCTTATTGCGTCGCCAAATATATGAAATTGTCAACATTTTCAATCATTTTGCATTTAATTAGTATTTAAATAAGTATTCAAATATTTATTGATGATGGTTTACTTTTGGCTTTATTTGCAGGTGAGCGATAATATTCAAATGCCAAAAGACTACATCTATTTACTAGACATACTCCCCTCCCCTCTTTCGGGTTGGGACGGGGGGTGGTTCCGTAAGTAAACAAAATTTGTTATAATTGATGCGAATTTGGGTATGCAAAATATGTAAACAGGTTCAAAATCAAGCTGGTTTTTTTGATTGTAGAGGTTTCTATTGTTCTCTGTCACTCTCTACGTAAATGAAGTAAGGGAAGTAGAAAAAACTAGACTTTAAATTTGCATTTTATCGATAACTGCACGTGCTGTCTGGCGAATATCGATACAATCGATAAGGTAAAGATTAAAGACCTTCAATTTATGCATAAAATACCATACTACACTGATATTGATCAACTCTAAATATTTTAGGAAGAGTGAAAAAGAAACTTAGTTTTTGTTATACACATTCCTCACATTGACAAACACTGACTTCTAACAGTAAACCTAATACATATTTAAGATCTGGGCAGCAGTATTTCGATTAAAATAAAGCAATTTTGTATCTCTACTCTAAAGTCTTCCTCTACTTTCTCAGCTAAACATTTCTCTTCTCTTTACACTTGCAAGTATTGTAATTTAAATCATCGAGTGTCTATAATAAGTCTTAAACAGTGTTGAGTAATTTTTGGTCAGTGTTGATCAGCAGTTGGGAAGAAAGTAATTCCAGAAGAAAGAGTAATTCGATATATTAATAAGGCTAACTAACTTGATTCCATAGTTTCTTAGCTAAACATTTCAGTTCTTTGCATCGTCAACTTAACCAGTGTTGATTAGTCAGAGGTCAGTGTTGAGCAGTGTTGCTGTACACTTATCCTATATACCCTAACCAATATCCAATATTTTCCAATGCACTACAACAGAAACAAAACAAATTCTATTTAAGAAGGGGGCTTATGAAACCTACCTCACTATCAGCTACTAGGCTAGGTAATGCTCAACTGAAACTCTCTCGCTATTTGCACTTGCTACACTTGGCATTACTTACCGTTATGTCGTCTGGCTGCCAGTCTGTCTGGCCATCTGTCTGTCTGTCTGTTTGCAAAGCCTAAGCCCCCTTGAATGGCAAATAGAGCGCATAACGCAACTCATGACTTTAGTTTCAGTTTGCAGCCTGCAGTTGGACTGAAGTGAGGATCTCACTTTTTACTCACTTTTTAGAGATAAGGTTTCGTAAGCTGCTCGACAAACTCCGACTCCTCACTCTAAACATATTGACTGTTAATTAAAGTCCGTGTCCGAGGGCAAATGTTGACTGTGTGCTGCAAGTGCTGCAAGTGCTGTCAAAACAAACACACACTCTCGAACACTGAAACTGATGACTCAGACTAAGGGTTAACTGCATTTTGCCTGGCTCTTGATAAGATTATCCATTTCCAAGCAGAAACACTCGAACAGAATCGTTTTTATTTATTTATTATTTGTTATTTATTTACTATTTATTTATAATTTATTTGTTGTTATTTAATTACTATTTATTTATAATTTATTTATTTATTTATTATTTGTTATTTAATTTGTGTTTCTAATTTATTTATTTTTGGTTTATTATTTAATTTATTGTTATTATTTATTATTTATTGCTTATTATTTATTTAGTTATTATTTGTTATTTACCATTTATTTATAATTTATTTATTCATCATTGCTTAATTTTTATTGCTTTTTATTTATTAGTTCCCATTTATTACATGTTGTTTATTATTTATTTACACACAATTGGCAATTGCAGTTTGCATTTGGGGGTCGCATCTGCTTCCTCTTCTGTCTGTGCTTCTGCTTCTTCTGCTGCTCATCCTTCTCTTTCGCTGCTTCTTCCTCTTCTCTCTCTCTCCCTGTCTCTCTGCTTACGTGCGCAGTTTGCACAACTCTCTAATGAGCCAATAAATTCAGATTACGTATACGCGCAGGTGGCCAGCTGCAGCAAATTTTCCTAAATCACAAGCACCACATACACTCTGCACATTTTGCACAAATACCCTGTAATTTTAAAGTGTGTGTAAGTGGGCATACCTGAGCGAGCTGCAACAGTTGGCAGCAAGTATCAGCAGAGTTTGTTGGAGAGTTTTGGAATTTAACTGCAACATATTATAAATGTGTTCGATTAGCTTCATTTACCTTCCCTCTCCTTCGAAAGTGTGCATCTGCACCTCTCTATTCTCTATTTACAGGGCATCTGCTAGTCGTGCTTCGCTTTGTTGTGCAACATTCTCGTTTGTTTTGCGTTTCGTTTTGAACGTGTAATTTGTTGTTTTTTCGGGCATTTCACCGCGATAAATTTCACGCCAACTCAACACTTGGCGTTTGCTTTCAGCAATTATCGCGATCAACCCTCGTACCACCACCCCACACCCACCACCCTTACATGCACCACCCCCTTGCTAAATCGCACATGCATATTTTCTGGCACACACAAAATAAATGTCATTTGCTGAAATTGCTCGTTTTTCATCAACAGGTTAAATTCAAAAGACATTCTCGATCATCATCATCAGCAGCAGCAGCAGCAGCTGCTCATTAAATACTATTAGTAACAATCGCAACAAATTAATTAGTTATTGCTTCATTGCTTTCCATTCCATTCTATATAGTACATTATTTATCGCCCATTTCAATTGCATTTGCCAATGACGTCTTTTTCGTCGTTTGACATTGTTTCTGCTATTGTGCTTCATTATCAGACACATGCTTCGCTTATCGGGCAATTTGACTGCAACTACGAGTACTACTTATTATGTACTACTCACGCCATATACATATATATACGCTATATAGAAATACTGTTAGTCATCGCAGTTCATATTTTTATTGGACTTGCTGGTGCGATAAGTTCTCAAGTGGAAGCAATAGCGTCAAAAATCATTATTTTGCACTGAAAGCATTTAAAATGGGAGAGTTCATATAGTAGGCCTAAGGAAACGTATATATATATATATATATATTCCTAATCAGCATTAAGAACTGAGACTTGAGAGCTCGATACTTTAAATTTGGCTTATAAATTCTCGCATACCTCGCGGCGATCAAGTTTCATTGTAGCGAATATCGATACTGATCGATTTACGATAGCAATAAAAGACACATTTGCAAAAATATAGACATAGAGACATATTATGGATCAATTGTAAAAATTTACCTAAAATCGAAAAAGAACTAAGAAGTTTTGTTAATTGAACAAACTTCTAACAGCAAATCTTCACCTGTACTTAAAAGGGTATCTGCCAGTCGAGCTGTTTCAATTACAGCTTTCTTGTCAATACCATTTATGCTGATAATTCTCAAGTTGTTTACGCCTAGACATTGTTAAGTGGGTTAATCCCGTTGTTTATTCGCACTTCCAGTCTCTCTTTATAGAGGTAAACCTCCCCTAAAACAAGTCAAAATCTGCTTCAAATGAAATTTTTTCCTCTTTTTCTACACACAATTTCTACTTTTTCTTTTTTAGATTTTATTTTCATTTTATAAGTACTGAAGATCCCCCTTGATAAGATAAAATATTAACAAACAAATATTTAAATTTATTTATTTGTGATTTCTTTATTTGCCTTGAGTTTAGCAAAGGATATTTTTCAAAAAAAAAAAGTTTGTTTGCAGTTTTTGTACCCAAAATTTGTGTATTGATTGATGATGATTGCTTCTCCAATAAAAGCTGGCTTTGTTTGGCTCTAAAAACCCACCCACACAAATACATATACACACTCGCACACACACACACACACACACGCACACACATACAGTAATCTGCATATAAATGATAATTATGATATTTTTGCGATTAGATCGTTTTGTGATAACATTCTTGAGGCCTATGCCCCCTCCCCTTCTACACACCCCGCCAACCCTTGCCTTTCGCTAATCATTGCTGTTGTTCTCTAGTCGCTCTTGTTATCGTACGTCGACGTCGACATCGCTGCCGGCGTCGCTGTCGCTGCTTATCGTTACAAAAAAAAAGGTGAACTTTTCAAGTGTTTGTTTTCTATTTTTTCTGTATTTTCCTGGTCTGCCCTCTACTGAAATGTGCCGAGCAGAAGAAGGAGAAGAAAAAAAACAGTTGTATTTTTGAAAATATTTTATTGGCGGCAACACAGCCGCCACCGCCGCCGCCGCTAGCAGCGCAGTCAGCGCCGACGTCAACGTCAACGCTTTTTGGATTTTGTGCGCCGCATTTTGTAAAAATCAGTTTTCGGTTCGAATTCAGTAAACAAAAACTTGTCGCCGGCGCGAGACACGACAAAATAAAGCAAAAAAAGAAGAAGAAAAAAATAAACTACACTACAGAAAAAGTTGTTGTTGTTGTTCGGCTATTTGTTTAAACAATTTGCTACAGCTCAAGTTGAATGTACGCGCAAAAGATACAGACGCAACAATTGTAGAGATACAGATACGAAAAGACAACAAATTTGAAGTAGTATTTTTTCGTAGCTCTTTTTTTTCAGTAGCCGCCGAACGATCGATGACGTGTGCTAATTGTTGTTCGAGTTGTTGTTGCAGTTGTTGTTTAAGTTGTTGTCGTTGTTGTTGTTGTGCGACGCCCTGACCTTGTTACTGTCGTGCCTCGTAGTCGCAGTTCGTGTCTACTTTGTATCTGAGAGATTGTTGCTGCTTGACTCTCCTGAGTATCTTTGTTGCTGCTGCTGCTGCCGCTGCCGCTGCTGCTTCTTGCGACGCCACGTTGCCCATTTGAAAACTAACAACTAGACGACACACCAAGATACAAAGATACACACGCAACGCACACGCACAGCCATCATTTAAATATTGTCTATAAATAGCAGCAGCAACAACAACAACAACTAAAACGAAGCAAACGCAACGAATTGTGTGGTATAAATTTTTAAGTTAGCTTCGCCTTCTTTTTGTTGTTGTTGTTGCTGTTGTTGTTGTTTTTGGTATTTATTTTTTACGGGCTTCCACAATTTTGTTTATATTATTCATGCCGTACATTCAGTGTGGCAAGCAGCGGCGAACAGACAACTTTATTTTGCGTCTGCTGATTTTTTTATAATTATTGAATTATTGGCAAATTGCAGCAGCCAGTGTTGCAAAGCGTTTGGCAAAAGTAGTGTGCATATGCAAATATCATATTCAAAAATCAATTGGCAAAACTACGAATGCAAAGTGTGAATTTTATGCCAGATAAATAAACAATGAAGTCTTTCAGATGATAAGACTTATAAGCAGGGTGTCAAACTGAATCGTATTTTAGTACCGGTTCCGGTTTAGCCACGTGAATAGTCAAGCTGAAGAATTAATTCCATATTTTGTTAGGTATTCTCTACCGTTGTAACTGATTCTGAATGTATTCCGAGTACGTTTCTGGTTTCATACTGGATAATTAAACTTTGATCTTTTCAAATAGTCAAGGCATTTGAGTTAATAACATCAAGTTCGTTATCAGTTCGAATTCCTGCAAAAGGTTATAACTGGTTCCCAATTTTGTCGGTATTCGTTTTCGAATTCGTTTATGGTACCAAATGAACTAATAATATCGGTTTACATAACTAGTTCTTAAAAAAATGTATGAATTGTGGTTCCATTTGTGAATCTGAATTGGTAAAGTTGCAGTTCCCATTTCGGTTCCGGTTTGAGACCCTGAATCAAAGTGTATTAAGGAAAAATAAAAATTATCCGATTATTATTATTATTCATATAGATTCATGGGATAATTAATCTATTAACTTTAACGAGGCAATATAAATAAATTATAATCTAGACAGCTGGACAAATCTGCTCAGCACTCTCTTCTAGTATTCCTCCACTTGATTCAAGTCTAGCAAGTTTATATCATTTTTCTCTACAAATAGCTGCTGCTAACTGCAACTGTATCTTTGTATCTCCGTGCGTATCTCAGATTAATTGGTTAATATTTATTTTTAGTCAACGTTTTGTGGCGCTTGATTAATTGTAATTAGCCGCAGCGCTAGAAGAGGAGAGAGAATTCTCTCTCCTATCTCTCTCTCTCTCCCTCTCGCTCTCTCTCTCTCTTGCTAGGTGTATTTCTGTCTTGGATATTTGCTATAAAAATAATGCTAAATATATTAATAAATTAGTTGTTGCCATTTGGCACGCCGCTAAACAAGTTCCAGAGCGACAAGCGCGATAAATATTCTCAAACAAACAACAAAATCGAAATACAACAAAAAATTATAAATAAAATAAACGAATCGAATCGAAATTCGAATTCGCATTCGTATTCAAAATCAAATTGGAAATTCTGTTTCTGTTTCGCAGTTGCAGTTGCAGTTGCTCAACACACGATTCGAATCGTGTCGATTCGTATCTGTATCTGTAGCTATAGCTGTATCTGTAGCTATAGCTATAGCTGTAGCTGTATCTGTAGCTGTAGCTGTATCTGTATCTGTATCTGTAGCTATAGCTGTATCTGTATCTGAGTCTGCTGGTGTGTTCAAGTGCATGTTTCGCATTCGTTTCGCATTCGTTTCAACAAATATTTCGCAGCTAAGCAAAAATACAACAACAAAAACAAAAAATAAAAAAAATAGCAACAAAATTCGCCGCGTTGTTTATTTTGTTGTTTTACGCTTTGTGCTGATTGAATAACAATTAAAAACACCAAATTTTTCTTTATATAACATTTAAATAGGGCATTAAGCAGACACACAGACACACAGACTGTAAGCCATCATTTTTGGCAGTGATTTGGCAAAAATAAAACAAATACAAACAAAAATAATTCGCCAGACAAACAAATAAAAAAAAATAAAAATAAAAATAATAAATAACAAATAACAAATAAAAAGCAAACAACAAAATCAAATTGATTTTAAATTGTGCCAAAAATAGCTAAAAAAAAAAAAAAAAAAAATAGCTCAGACAAAAATTATAAACAGCTGTGCACATAAAGCGAGCATTGTTGTTGTTGTTGTTGTGTTTGTTGTCCATTGTCCGTTGTCTGTTGACATTGTTGGCATTATTTTGTTTGTTCAACATGCTCAAATATCCACGCACCTCCTCCTCAACCTCGTCGGGCTACTTTGATGATGACGAGGCTCTAATGAATCTGAATCCCTATCAAACACCGCCCGCCTCCCCGCAATGCTGTGTGGTGCCCCAGTATCTAGAGCGGCACATGGTACGCATGTTCAGCACCGAAGAGTAAGTAACTGTAATCAACCCTTTTAGTGTTGTTAAATGTCCCATTAAATGCTGGCTCACAATGTTGCAGCCAACTTACGGTTAATCGATAGTTCATTGGACCTCAGCAATATCAAATGAAGCGTTTCTAAAATCTCACTTTAAATGATTGCAATTTGATTTATATATGCTGAACTTTAACCTTATAATTTAGTAATGGTTATTTATGGTTCTGGATAACAGCGAATGGCTAACTGACTATTAATCAATATTTCTTTAGACATGGTTCAAAATGTAACTTAAGCTTATAAATATTTATGAGTATCAGATGAAGCTTTACTCCGATCTAAGATCTTTCTCTTCGAGTTTATCTCATCAATTTACATTTTTTAAATTTGATTTATATATTTTACTTCGCTTTTCCAGTGGGTTTTTTAATGTTGTTATATTTTAAATGTCACATTGAACAACTTGGTCCTCATAGCGACGTACAACTGTTGGCGCTAGTTCTACTTGACTATATATAGAACTTGAACGAATCGAACTCGTATAATTATATAAATTTGTAATCAGGGAAACGCCGATAAACTCTTAAACATTAACAAGAATTTTATGTTTGGGAAATAAATTATTTATAATTATTTTTACTATTATTGTTGGGCGGCTTCTGTTGTGTCCACCTTAGAAAGTTCTTAACAAAATGCCGAAGTCCTTATCAGCTTGAGGGTTTCTATATCTCTCGAGCTGATTAGATCTTTGCCTATGATAAAACTGCTTTTCTGGCTAAGGCAACATTTTCTGCTATGAACAACAGATTTCGCTGCAGAAGTAGGTAGAACTATAGCCAGCCGACTTTTTACTCTGCAATATCTTGTCAAGAGATCCGTCAGATTTCAATGTATATTCTTCTAAATAATGCAGCATCGATAAAAACGGATTAGCAATTTTTTGGATTACTAACTTAATCCGTTTATATTTCAATTTTCCTTTCTTTCAACTCAAAATTCTTTTGGTGGCAACTTGCCCCGGTCTGAAAACAATATTGGACTGTGCAAAACACTTGTAGAATACCGCAAATATTTTGCTCATTTGTCACCACACAGCCAATGGGGCAGCAAAGGTAATCCAACAAAGCTGCTCGTGTCATAAATATTTACTCTGCTAGTTATTGTTGTGGGTGTTTGCTCGAGGTACTACTTCTCTGGCCAAATAGAGCGCACTTTAATTAGCAGCTTGTTCGACAAAAACAACTCGTCTGAAATGCAAACAATATGCATATGTCAACTGTCAACTGTCAACTGACAACTGTCAATGTCAAAAAAACAAAAGAGAACAAAAAAAACGAATACTATTTCAGCAGATAGTTAGTATATAAGTTAGTCAACTTACTGCAGATTTATTAATAGCTTACGATCAATACTTTTTAATTAATATTTCAACTCCAAGTTGACCCCAAAAACCAAAACCCATTAAAAAAAAACCTGTTGCACATATTGTTGCTGAAATGTTTATGCAAATGCATGTTGCAAGCGTTCTCTGCATAATTAATGCGAATGTTATAAAATCAAATATAATAAAATAAAAATGCAAAATGCAAAATGCAAAATGCAAAATGCAAAATGTGCAAAAAATGCAAATATATTCCGTACAGCAAAACTCGCACAAAAGCACTCGGGGAAAATTTGCTGGAAAATAAATTAAGCAACAATTAAAAAAAATGATTAAATGTTGACAATGCTCGACTTGCAAATGCCCTGGAAAAAGGCTTTTAAATGTGGAAGTTTTGTGAAGAGTGGAAGAGAGGTGTTAAGATAGAAGACAGATGGAAGAAGAATCGAAAATGAGGCTATATGGTATATATAGATGATGAATACATGTATATATTTATATATCTATAAATGTATGTGATATAGATTTTTATATCAATATTTAATAATTTATTCAGCTTTAAATTCGCTTCAATTTCATTTAAAAAAAAAAAAAAAAAAAAATTAAATTAATTACACACATTTTGTATACCCTATGTTAAACGCTTTAATGACTACAGGGTATTAAAAGTCATTAATTGCTTGGCAGTTGTTATAGCAAAATGCAACAAGCTTCAATCCGCCACATTTCCCCCCAATTCCCCTTGCCTTCCACAGTTTTGTGGGTGGCTTGTGTTTGTTTTAGCTGCCACGCGCGCACAAGTGCACCACCCACCCTCACCCACCCCCCCAATGGGACTACAGGGGTTGGGGATGAGGGTGTTGTTGTATTGTGTTGTTTATTACGTTTGCCTTATCGCCGGCGCAGTTTTGACTTGCATTGAAATTGCACATTTGCCAAGCGCTACGAAAATGATATGCGAACATTTTTTTTAATCGCACTTCGTTGGAGAATTAGTATTGGATATGAGTAAGAGGCAATTCGAAACGGTACAATAGAGCGCGGGGGGCACATGCCTATGATGTAAGTGCAACAATTCTGTTGAATGCTAGAAATTTCTATTTGAGCAAGAGAGAACTCGAAACCATTTATGGGGTTCTTATAGATAAGGCAGTGGATTTACTTTTGGTCTATACTTTCTATAGCTAAAACTCGATGGCATATCCGACATGCTTAGGCAACTCATTAATGAGTTGATTAAATCCACTTAATTACCTACAATTACTCAAGTAATTAAAGAGCAGTTACATTAGAAGTGCCCATTACATTAATCCAACAGTAAAATTACGACTAAGAATGTAAATCTTAAGTTTAATTATTATCCAAAGTGCTAATTAACATTACTCATTGCCAAATCTTTTTAATTACCAGCAATTACTTAACTACTGCAGCCAATGACTCGGTAATTGATAAGTAATTATCAATTACGACTTGGTAATTGATAAATCGATTGGTGAATGCCGCTAATTGCCTCCACATGTCTTCTTCTTAACCACCTTTTGCCAATCCTAACGCAGTCTGGCAACCCTACCAAGCTAAGCGTACTCATACTCATGATTTGGCCACTTTGCTGCTGGCACGCAACTGGAAAGTACGTCGAAAGTAACTAGCTGAGATACTTTGACACAATTACCCCTAGCTTGCCACCCCCAAAACCAACCCCCCTCCTCCCTTGGCCAACATGAACACCAAAAATTGTTGCCAACTGCGTGTTTTATATTTTTACTTGTGTTATCAATGAACCGCCTTGAACTGGCCGCAAGATGGCGACAGTCCAGCCACTCCCACTCAGCTGGCTGATTACCATTGGCAATCTAAAACTGTAACAAAAGCAAATAGCAAATACAAAACAATAAAAACAACAACAACAACAACAACACCGAGAATATTAATTTTTATTTTTTATACTTGTATTTTTTATCTTGAGTATTTTTGTGTCAACGGCCCAAAAGGTAAATGCACCCCCTTTGCGCGACCTTTGACCTTTTCGTGTCACAGGCTTTTAACTTGAGCTCCATTTATAGCCTTTCTCTCTCTCTCTCTCTCCCTCTCTCTCTCTCTCTCTCTCTCTCTCTCGTGTCGCTTGCATGGTTGATTAGTGTGCGCTGAAACGGAAAAGCTGCGTAAAAACACAAACACTTGCCACCATTTTCATTTCCATTTACAGTTTTGGAGCTTTTCCTCAATGGGTCTGTTGTCTGTCAAAGCCATTCAGTCGACTGCGTTGCGGTTTTCCTATTTATACATCCTATCGATTACTTTTATTTTTAATCGAAAACAACCACAATTTCAACCACAGTCTGGCAAACTGGACAGCTTCAGCTAGAACTCACAGATATGTGATGAAAAATTGAAAACTTGCTCTGAACGAAAATTTTGTAGTTCTTAAAATAATCTAGGTAAATACATACAAATCTGAGTTACTTATTTAGTTCTTGACAAAATTATAACTTGGCAATACGTACTAAGCCAAAACTTAAGCTAAGCCTTTAACTTAAAATATGTGATTGAAAACGTGAAAGGAACAGCTAAGTAAAGTCCTTCAGCTCTTCCAGCACATATTTCTGTAAAAATTCAAATTATGTAGCTGAAAATTTAAAGCATATGTTTCAGAGGGTCTTCTAATTTTTTTAAGCTATAGTATATATATATATATATATATTTAATCAGCAACATATAGCCAAGTCATTTTCTTTGTCTGTTCCTAGGCGAAAATATTCCACACAAACTCAGCTGTTTTATTTTGTATTATCCTTATACATATATATACATATATGAATATATTAATCATTTATATCATTTAGCTTTCATAGCAATAATCGATGGGTTTCTTTATAATAATTCTTCTTGTTCCCTCTGCAACTGTGTCTAACTTTCGGCTTGTGCTTATATAGTCTCTACTTTGTGATTAAATTATTGAAAATCTAAAAAATGAAAAACCTGAACTGCAGTTAAAGACTGATCTAAAGGTTTTCCAAGATTTTCCAAGCATTATATTTAATGATGTTGAATGAGTAAATTGTTTATATCTCTTATATCTCAAGATATATGTGCATCTGTATACATATGTACTTCCCCATTTATTTCACTTTTTAATGGTGAATATTGAATGAATATTTATAATTATTTCAGTGCATAAAAAGTGATAACTGGTTTGATTTGTAACACATTCAACTCAATTACATTTTTATGTGATTTTGTGTGTCTAGACGCTGAAACGCACATATTTTGTAATAATGCACACCTGAGAAAAACACATTCACACACACACACACACACAGTCACTCACTCACACACGCACAATTCGACGGCAGCAGGCAAAAACATTTTTCATGGTCAACTCAATTTGCATGTGTCTATATATCTATATCTATATGGCATATCCATGATATTCAGAGCTATATAAAGACTACAGATGTTGGCGCTTGCCATAGGCCTGCAAAATGTATTTTTTTTGTATTTTAGCGTTCTGCTCAAAGCAAACAAAATAATAAAAAAAAGAAGACGAAAAAAATAACAGGCAGCAAAGAAAACATTTAACAATTGTATTTGTTTATTTATGTCGAAATTAACTTGGCCAAAACCGAGAGTCGTAAGAAAGAGTACAAGTTTTGTGTTGTATCGTTCGCCATTAATTAGCATCAGGCCAATGAAATTTATTTCCTTTGAACAGAGCCGTCAATGTTGATTTACCACTTTTTGAATATACCCAATACCCCTTGCGAAGAGGGCTTGTCAGAGAGGGTTGCTTATGTTTGGAGGTATTTCCACAACTGTTGAGCAAAGGCTAGACTTTGAAAATATGTGTGAAGGAGAGTTTTTTTCTTGATATAAATATATATATATCATGTTCTATTCCTTTAACTTACTAAGGCATATTTTCTAGCTCTTTCTACGCTTTCGATCTTGCTGCAGTCCCTCCTCCTCATACATGCATCGATTTCCTTAACTTACTACAAATTGTTTTCTATCTTCATATTTAATCTTAATAATCTTAAGTTCCTAAATATTCTATAACTTTACCTGTTCTAATTTCACATGATTTCTCTAACTGTTTTCCACCTTCAAAGGGTAGCTACTGTGATCTATTTCTTTAACTTACTACAGGGTATTATCAATTCCATCCTTTGACTTTTGCATTGTATTTGACCTTGTTGAATTGCTGCCGCCTCCAAGTTGTGCACCTTCTCGTGAGTGTTTTTGAATCACACATTAATGGGGCGGCGACCACATGGCCCACCTCCCAGTTGGGGATGCCAACCCCCTCCTCCAGCCCAAAGTATATTACAACTGGCGCCACATTTCCATTTGTGATTGTGCTCGCCTTATGATATATGCACAATATTATGTCTACCTCTAGATTCTGGATCTGTTTTTGTTTCAGTTTCTGTTTCTCTTTTTCTTTTTCTGATTCCTCCTTATGTTTATTTGCCGCCGATTTGGCTTTTGTTTATTTGTTCTTTCACTGAAAAAGAGGCGAAAAAAAAGTAAAGTTAAGCATTTTGTTTACCTTTAACATAGATTTATTGATTTCGCAAATTTATTTTGCGTTTCGAATTGTTGTCTTTTTTTGATTAGTAGCAAAAATTGCGCATAAATCTCTTTAAGGATGCGTTTGTCGCTATAAATTGTGATCAGACCCTAAAAGCATTTTTTGCGAGCATAATTTTAACATGAAAATCGCGTTTTCAACTTGAAATGTAGTATTTTTTATAGAGGTCAAGACATTGTCAAAAAGTTCTTGTTTTTAATAAGTTAATTTAAACTTTTACTTTTTTTTATTAAGTCAGAATCAGGTTTTCAACTTTATTAAAGAGTTCAAATCTGATCAGTTTTATTCAAGTTATGGCTGCATATAGATATAAGTATTAGCCCAAACCCATCTGAATTGCTAGGGTATAATCTAATCAGTATTTTGAACAACATTATTTTGTACACATTTTGGTTAATTGAACACAATTTGACATTGAGCAAAATGTCAAGGGTAAATGCTTTGGCGGTTTTTGTTGCTGTTCGTGTCAATTGTTGTTAACATTGTTGCTGTTGTTCTCAGTTGTTGCTGTTGTGCTCAGTTGTTGCTGTTGTTCTCAGTTGTTGTTGTTGCTCTCAGTTGTTGCTGTTGTTCTCAGTTGTTGTTGTTGTTGTTGTTAGCCACCCGCCGGGGCGAAAAGTATTTGAGAACAAAAGATGCCGTTTCATTTTTTGCTGGCACAAAATCCATCTTAGCAATAATTGAAATCTTTTGTTCGCGTGGCCATTGTTTTCGTACTGAAAATAATTATAACTTGGCAAGTGAAAAGGTTCTTGTTCAAGTTGCTGCACTAAGAGATACCCTGCAATACCAACTGCTGATATTCATATGCAAAACGTTTTTATATATTCGACACAAACTGCGCATATTCATTTATAAAAAATCGAAGTTTAACTAATTGCTAAAAGAAAGCAGCAAAAAATGATATTAATCACAGACTTGAGAAATAGTTAATGCATAATGAAATCATTTATATAATGAGTCTGCTGATTGATTTAGTTAGCATTTATCAGCTTTAACTTTTTATTTAAATTGCCAGAAATTGCAAAGTTGTTAATGATTATAAGTCCAAATCTTAAGTAATCGATACTTCGTAACTATCGGAATTATAATAAAACTTGTATCGATTAATATGCATGAGGAATAATATAATATATCAAAATAATGACCCTAGTAGATTATAGATTTAAATATATATAATCATCTAACTATAACGATTGCTCGCGAAATCTATATTCTGATTAGGTTTCGATTGAATATAACACTTTGCTGATTACATTGATAAGTAATACTAATTATTTAAATTATAATTATTAATATTAACATTAATTGATCAATAATAGTTGAATTAAATTTATCAGCAATTTTCTAAATTATTTTACTCAATAATTAAGTCGATAGGCGAATATTTATTCAAACTAGGAAGTGTTATAAGTGTTATACGAAAGACGAAACTCTGGGTTGGAGAATTTATAAATGTTATACGAAAGACGGAAACTTGACTAAGAAGGTTTATGACAATAATTAATAGCTTGATCAATCATTTCTGATGCTGGCTTTTTCATATCTAGGAATATAAACTAATTCTAAGCAATTAACTAAAAGAAAAGATTGAATCTAAATTCATTTTACCTCAGGCGTCTTTACAGCTATCCACATATAATATTTCTGATAGTTGGTCGGGTTTAGAAGGAAGTAGAAATGGTCACTTTTACCTTGAGTAAAACGCGACTATTTCGAGTAATCCAATAAGCTGAAGTGCTTATCTAATTGCATAGATGACAAAGAGCAGAGCTGAGCTATGTGAATAAGGTGGGTGCACCCATAAATGCATTCGTATTCGCATTCGTATTCATAGTCAAAGCCCAGTTTAATTGATTTGACTGTGGAAACACGTTTGCACAGTTTGCCCATTTGCATATTGCATTATTGATAATTGATAGAGCGAGGGCGTGGCAGCAATCGAGGGGCGGGAAGGTGAACCGTTGTCGTCGTCTTGCACGTGAATCGCGCCTGATAGAGAGTGAGAGAAATGTAATAGAGAGAGTGAGAGGGAGGGGGTTAAGGCTAGC
This sequence comes from Drosophila kokeensis, assembly GCA_035042145.1. Taxonomy (NCBI): domain Eukaryota; kingdom Metazoa; phylum Arthropoda; class Insecta; order Diptera; family Drosophilidae; genus Drosophila; species Drosophila kokeensis. The sequence goes on along the minus strand of JAWNLT010000124.1, from coordinate 611,912 downwards.
GGGTCAATACGTGCCTGGAAACACAATTTTGTTTGCGGTCAATTTAACGACGCAGATGGCAAAAATAAGCGTTCAAATCGCAAGGCATTAAAATTGCTAACACGTTTCGCAACACAGCTGCAAACAGTGCTGATAACGATTAAAGATTGTTGATGTTGTTGTTGTTGTTGTTGTTGTTGCAGCTGATTAGCCGAAGACAGTCGTCGTCAGTCAGTCTGTCGTTATGCTACTTTTAACTGTGATGTCACAATCAATCCACTCACTAAAATATACTCAACAATCAACGTCATTCAATTTGTGTTGCGCTGTGATTTCGGTTGTCGGTTATCGGTGTGTGTGTGTTGCATATTGACTCATCACTCGATATCTTGTGCGATTTTTGGCATTCATTTCATACACCCAAAAATTGTAGAAAATTGCACTGAAAACTGCCAAGTTTTTCATGTTTTTCGAAATGATTTCGAAATACACAAAAAATTAGACAAATATTAATAAGAAAACGCCTTTTTTTTTGAAATATATTTTCTGAGTAATATGCTCAGTTAATCTCTGGCGAATTTCTTCGATCTTTGGGTTTTTTCAGTTTTCTTTGGGGGTTTTCTCATCTGTTGCAACTTTTTCCCCTCGCCCTTCACGCTCGTGACGTCACTGTGCGCCGTGCTCAAATGAATATGTGGCACACAAAACATTTTTTGTTGTGTCTGAGCAAATATTTTGCTCTGGAAGTACTTACGTTGTTGCTTTTATGATTCATTAAAAAATAAAACCAACATGAGGAGGCACAAGCAAAGACCAGCATATTTTTGTTGCTTCGGTTGTTGAGACCTTCTCTTTTTTATCTCAAGTGACGACGTGATGACGTCAGTAGCAAAATTATTGAAAAAATTATCGCATAAATCTGATCAGAGCAAAGGCAAAATTATTTCACAATCCGTCTGGTTAAGCATCAGCTTTATAGCAATCCATAAAAATATTATTGATGGCATTTTTTTCTTAATTGTAAGCATTTCCAAATGCAATATTTGGTTGCTTTTTTTAGACTTTTCGAGGTTATGTAAGGTATGTAAAAATGTCGATGAATCCATAATTTGTACGTTTTCTTGATCTGCATTACTAAGCGAGTCGATATTGCTATCTTAGTGAAACTTGGAATATATAAGAGTTATTGGATGAAACCTCTTTTTACCAAACTTACTAGTTATATATTGGACTGTTATTTCATTTAAATGATGTCAGTTTAACTGGATTCTGTAAGGGTATTTAATATTCGACGTGCCCAAAATATCTTTCTTGTTTCGCTTGTGCTTTGCTTATTTAAAATAAATATGTTTGTCATTATTTGTTTGATTTATTATCACGACAACGTCAGTGAAAGGCTGTGGACCTCGTCAAGTTCAAATGTGAAGAGTAAGCCAAAAGAGGACAGGGTTGCAGCCACAGGTAATCGCTTTTCCAGGTGCCATGTGCCATGTGCATAAACATCCGCATTCAGGCTGAGGAGAGAAGACAGATAAGTTAAATAGAGCTGAAATTTCAGAGGACTACTGCTTAAGCTTTTTGACAACAACTGGAAAGACTGAAGAACTGGTCAAGTTCAAATGACATCGCTGCAACTAAAGATAATCACTGCGACTGGTGCCATGTACCTGAAGAGAGAAGAAAAATAAGTTAATTTAAGGTCCTTAAACAAATAATAAAAGGCTTAAGACCTGATCGAGTTCAAATCTGCAGATTAAACGAAGAAAAATACTTTCTAAGCCATGTTAAATTAGCTTGAAGGGAGAAGCAAGAGAAGTTAAATAGAGGTGAAATTGCTAAGCACCACAACTTACGGTTCTTGACCACAACTTGACCTTTTTTACGGAAATTAAGTTGAAATGTCCTCACTCTCTCTTTCAGTCTCTCCTCTTTTCACTCTCTCTTCATTATCGGATTGTGCTTATTATGTTTAATTGTGATTTGAGCTGAACTTGACATCAGGTTGCTTGCCTTTCGCTTTTTTTTTTGTTTTTGGTTTTTTGTTCCATGCCAGAGGTCAGCCACGCCCAGCGTCAGCCTCAGCCGCCCACCCCAAAAATGGAGGCATTAAATTGCCGACACGAAGCATTTAATGGAGAGGAAAAAAATGAGTTGCAAAAAACGAAAGTAAAAAGAAGAAAAATGCGCTGCAGACTCACGATTTTCATTGTTGTAGTTGTTGTTGTTAGTTGCAAGTGTTGCAGTTGTTGCAGTTGTTGCAGCTGCCAGCGGCAGCGGATAATTTGCCGTTTATAAGATGTGGTTGTTGTTGCTGTTGTTGTTAGCTGGTTGTTTGTTGGTTGTTTGTGGTGGCTAATGTTTCATAACAACAACGAAAACAATGCCTGGAAATGACTGTCAGCAGTGGCAGGCAACAACAAGAAATCAGCATGCAACAAGCTTTTTCCCAGCTGCTGCTGTGTGTTGCACAATGAAAAATTTTTGTTGTTGCCAATTTCTTCTCTCTCTCTCTATATATATATATATATATATGTATATGTATGTGTGTATTTATTTATTTGATATTTCTCTGTGGGTGCTTTGCTAATTGATGGGGCGTGGCAAATTCAAATGTTTGTTGCTGCTGTCGTTGTTGCTGTTGCTTTGTGTGAACAAAAGTAATCAGCAATAAACAACACGTTAACAGGCAATAAAAGACAACAACAACAAACACCACTCATTAGCAGCAAACAACAAGTTTGGGCTTGCCCCCAACAACAACAATAATTGCACGCATTGACAACAATATCACAAAAAAAAAGATATTGTATCTGTAGATTGTTTTTTTATGTTTTTTGTTTTTTTTTTCAAATTTACATGAGTCTGAAAATAAGTTAATCGCTTTTGCATTGTCGTCAGACTCTCAATTACTCAACTTAATTTCCTGAGAAGCAAACTACTTTAATTTCTTTAATTTTGAATTTAATTAAAGAATATAATTCCTTAATCTGAAGTAAAATTTCTTCCACTGTAACTGACTTCAGACCCCAAATGAAGATTACAAATCATTTACAGTTAAACTCAAATAATCCTAAATTATAATCCAACTATAAAAAAAGGCTTTCTTTTTGCCGTAATTACCTCTGCTGCCATAGTAATTTAAGACATTTACGTAATCCGTTTCTACAGCGCCCTAATTTCCCAATAATTGTGGAACCCATCCCAACAATATATATATATATATATATATATATATGATATTGTTGTTGTTTTTGTTATGGATCGAAAGCGTTACGCACATTTTTTTCTTTCACTCTTAAGTATTTTTTTTTAGCGTGCGTGTCCGGCAACAATTTTCTACATTTAATGGGCTTTCGAAATTGTTGCTTTTGTTGTTGTTGTTGCTGTGGCGTTGCCAAAGTCGTTAAAAGCAAAATTGCGAAAAAATAAAATTAAATTAAAATTTTGTGCGCCTAAAGAGGCTGAAGAGAGCTTTTGCGGAAGCGTAGATTTTGTATGTGGTATTGTGTTGTGTATTTTGTATTATGTTCATGTTCATGTTTAAGTTTATGTTATGTCTAAATATTTACATGACTTTTTATTAATTTAATAAATTTATCTTCTTTACTTGCAGGTGAGTTTTGCATTTCGCAATTTGCACAAATCATGAAATCAAACAAATTATGAAATTGGTATGGTAAGCTTGTTATTTACTTTTGGGGGATGTTTTAGCTTTAGAGCTTCTTACTCTCCCCCCCTCATTTGGCAACAGCATAAAAAGCTTTTAGAATAAAGCACGTCCCAGATAAAGCGAAATCAGCTGTTTTAACTGCAGGCTAAGTATCCCTCTCCCGTTTATCTATTCGTCTAGCAGCGAAAACGTTGTGGGTGGGCGCTGGAGAGGTTGCTGCTCGTCTCGGGTTATTGAGCTGCTGTGTTTTTTTTTTTAGCGATAGTTACTTATTTACTACACTGTCGCACAACGTGGCAATCGACTGTTGTTGTTGTTGTTGCTGCTGCTGCGTCGCTTCGCTGAGTTTCAAAAGTTCTTTGCCGTTGAAAACAAAAAGTGCGTCCGCTCTCTCTCTCTCTATCTCCGCGCTCGCTCTCTCGATCTGTATAGCTTGTGTGCTGACAAGCGCTCTCTCTCTTGGCGCTCTTTCTCTCTCTTGGCGCGCGTTGCATTATTCAGCTGCAAAGCTTTGCAAGCAGCCATGTTGCTTTTTTGTGCTGGGAGAGAGAGAGAGAGAGAGAGAGTCGGTTCTTGTCAGACAACGTCGTTTGCATAAAAATTAACTGATGCCAGGCACTAAAAACAAAAAACACCATTTATTTTTGGGCATTTATTTTGCTTGTTGGTTTGTTTACGCTTAAATGCAATTGTGTGTGTGTGTTTTAGGCTTTCGATTAATTTTAAGCTTTGCTTTTGAGCTGCCCTTTTGCAGGTACTTGATGAAAAAAAAAACAGAAAACTTTCAGCTCCGACAGCAGTCAAATGCAAACTTCAAAAAGCAACCACCAAAAGCTGCCGCCTGGCGTCGCTGCTGTAACCTGGTTTGCTGCTGCTGCTGTTGTTGTTGCCGTCAGTCAGGCTGCGCAGCGCTCTCTCACGGAACAACAGCAGCAACAGAGCAGCAGCAGAGCAGCAGCAGCAGAGCAGAGCAAAAGAAGCCAAAGCGAACTTTGCCAGTGCTTCAGTCAGTTTTTTTCAGTTATGCTGAGAAGCAGCAAACACGAAGAAAAATCACAGACATTAATTAATTAACTTAAAAAAGCCATTTGTTTTTGTGTTTTGCTTGTCATTTGTTTTGTGTTGCACTCGCGTTTTAATTCTGTGTGTTTTTTGTTTTCAGTGTGTGCGTTTCTATTGTTTAATACTGTGTGTAAGTGTGTGTGAGAGAGAGAGAGTAAAAAGAAATTAAGTGTGACGAAATAAATGATCTGCACTCGCTTATAAACAATTAATATTGCAGCTAACAAAAGTATTTTAACAGAAAACGTCTCGCGCGCATTTTTTTCTTTTGTAAGCAAGCACACAAAGAGCGAGAGAGCGTGACAGAGTGAGAGAACAAGCGCGCGCATATTGCTGAATTCTGCGTATTAACTGTATAAATGAAAAACGATTCACTCTCTGCTGAATAAGCAGCCATCTCGCTCACTCTACTGCTATTACTGCCAGCATAAAAATACTAGAGCTGCTCTCTTGTCAAAAAAAAAAACCAAACAAAAACGCAGTGCAAAAACATAAAAGCTCTCTGTTCAGAAAGTCGCCAAAAAGTGGGAAAACAACAAAACGATATTAAAAGCGCAGCAGCAAAAAAGTGAAACACATTTAAAATAAAATAGCTCAAAATTTGAGTAAAAAAAAAATTCCAAGTCTAAATAGAAGCTACTGCAACGGTCACAAAACAAAGAGAGAAGAAAGACAGAAAAAGGGGGGCAAAAATATTTGTGTGTATAACAGTTAAACTGAGCACATTATTACGGCATATTAAGCACACCACCCAACAAAAGCGAGCACATTTTTTAAGCTTGTCAACTCGATAATGAAAACTGAAGCCGGCAGCAATAATAACAGCAATAATAATAATATTAATCATATCAACACTATCAAAATGGATTTCGATATGTATCCAAGTATATCGGGTAAACAACAGGATCCTGTGCGGGAAGTCGTTATGAAGTACATTGATTATTTTCTGCCAGAGAACGAGTAAGTCAAGTAACAAATAATAGTTACGTTTTATCTTCTTTAGTTAAGTCTAATTTTAGACTGCACTGATAAGAGTTATATATAGATATGGACAATCCTTTTTTGATGCTTATCGAAAAGCTAACAACAGCTATAACAGATTTCAATCTCTTTGGCAAACTTAATGTGTGAAAAGTACTGTTATTATCTATCTATAAGTGTCTGGGGAGATTAGTTTTACTTACGTCATAAACTTCACCAGGTCTTTTTATAAAGTCACTTTAATAAAAAAAAAACAAATTAAGCAAACCTTTAAAATTGGAGTGATTTGCTGTTAAGTAGAATTAATTAAAGTGAAGTAATATTATTTAAAAAAAAAAAATTATGAATGAATATTCATTCAAAACAATTTATCCGCATCTCATTTCAATAAGTAATTTCGCTAAGTTTTAGATAGAAAGATTATATCAACTTATCTATAATTCAATTGATTTTCATTTATTCTGAAAATCGATTCACAATGTTTTAAAATTGAATCTGCAGTTTTCCTATTGCCCAATAAAATGACATCAGATATTTCGCAGCGCAAAACGATGATAAACAAAGGCGATAAGAAATTGCACTTTGATTTCAAGCGAAAAAAAGACGGAAAAAAAGAAATAAATCAAAAATTACACACAGAAAAAAATGGCATTTCAATGCGCCGCTTTTGTCCCTGACCCAATTAAAAAGTCAATCATTTAACGATATGAAAACGCAACACAAAAAACAAAACTTATTCAAAAGACAAAAAAAAAAAATAATGCAAGCAAAGGGCAATAACAAAAACAGAAACAACATTGGCAAGATCGTATGAACCCTAAACAAAAATAAAAATAAAAAAACAGTTAATGCCACCAAGTAGCGAACCGGTTTTGTGGCAAGTCGGAACCGAAGTTGAAGCATGTTGTAGGAAGCCTTAAAGTGTCGCCAACTTGCCAGGCTTCAACTCAACTGGCTCAACTTCAGTTGGCAACGCGTGCCGACAACTTGCAACTTGCAACCTGGTCAACTCATCTGCCTGCAACAAGTTGCTCAACTGGACGCGTAACGGACCAAAAAATGCAATGGGGTCAGGCGCAAAAGAAAAACAAAACAAAACCAAAATAAATAGAGAAAAATAAATGGGAGCGTAAGCACCCTGACAGAGAAATGGAGAATTAGAGAAATTTTATAGAATTATAATACAATTTTCTCTTTCTTTTAAAATAAATATTCAATTAAGCCTGTAATTATTTTTAGCTTCATTTAAGTCAACTTCTTTGACAACATTTTAATCTGAGCTGGTAGGGTATTGAAAAATAGTTATGATCAATAAATGGATCAACTAATGATGCGTTTGCGGATGATGTAATGCGAAATGCGAAATGTTGAGTGAATTTACTTCGCACACAGGAAACTGAACAAGCATAACCAGTATCTAAGAGATACTCACACACTAACAAGCCAAATACCAGATGCAATTTGCAATCCAAGCGATAACCGACCTATATATAAAATATATAGCTACTTTTAGTTCAATTGCTACAAGTAAACGAAGACGCTTTTTTAGCTTAATGCAATTAAAAATTGATCAGCAGGTGCTATAAATAGATATAGAGAATACACACAGATCAATCAATAACAACAAATTAGCAGCACATCTATAATTATAGATATTGGCTTATGATTTTGTGTCTGTAATTACTATACATATATAGTCTGTATATATATTGACTGATAAATCGGGTCTGAGTTCGCTCAAAATAGATGTGCTAATATTTGGGATTTGACTTAAACTCTTGACTGTTATCTTCAGTTAAGTAAGAATTTCTTTTCTTAAAATCTGGCAAACCAAGCAATTAGTAATATTCCCAGCTGAAATGAAGTCCAACTTTTCTGCTTTTCTTCTTAATCGATTTAGTACACAATGCGCATACGCAGCAATAATATTATTATTGTTGTTTGCAGCTATTTGGTATGCTCTCTCAGCTTTGTTGTTCATTGACTTCCTGCTTTTCATATGTGTATATATCGAATACACACATAGAGCCCTATAATCTAAACGTTTTTATGACGATTTCGTTCACTTCCTCATATCGTAAGCGAAATCCGACAGAAACGACGACAGTGCAAATAAACACTTGAGAGATCCCCAGAAGTTGTTGTCATAACTGGAAAAAAATGCAAAGAAAGGAAATTCTAACTTGCATAAGATACAATATATATATATATATATACGGAATGTTGTATATATCAGTTCTCTTTTTTATATACACTACTTTTGAAGGGGAAATGGGGTTTATGTCCAAAAGGGTTGCTGGAGTTTTTCAAATTTGTAATTTTAGAAGTAGAAGAATGAAAAAAAAAGTGAGAAATTAAAAAATATTATTTTGCACAGTTTTCATTTTATTTACATTTGATTGAAATGATTAAAAAAGTAAATAAACGATTTCTGCAAAGATCGCAAAAGATGTCTTCGACTTGTTAGTCACTATGCAACACAACAAAAACAGAGTATTGCGCAGTTGAGCATATCTAAACTTTAAAAGTTATTTTTTATGCTTTTTTATGTTTTTTTGCTGAGTTGAACAGAGGAGTTGTGTTGCCATTTCATTTTCAATTATTCAACAACAAGAGCCATTCCCATTCCCATTCCGATTCCCATTCCCATTCCGATTCCCCTTCGCATTGTTTGTGTTTATGCAGCGTCAGCCCAAAGTTTGTACAAAAAATGCAGCATAAGCTGTAATTGAAAATGGGAATAGAACTCGAAATGGAAATGCGAATGCGAATGGGGAAAAGTGGCAACTTTGTGAAGCAGCCACATCCGCAATCAAAAATACACTTTAATTTGTCTGGAGTAGAGTTTTTGTTTTTATTGTTTTTGCTATCATTGATATTTGAGCGATTTGATCAAAAATAGCTGGGCAACATTTTGGCCTGGCCAAAAAGAGAAATGCCAAAGTGCAGCGACACCAACTAATTTGTGGCTTGGCCAATTGGCAATGGTCCAGACCAGACACAGAGAAAGAGAGAGAGAAAGAGAGAGAGGGGGGTAGAAAGAGAGAGGGAGCGAAACGTTTCGATTCAACTCGATTCGATTAATTTGTCTGGCAATTGGCGTGTAATTTGATGTGCTTGCATTTGCAGTTGCAGTTGCTGCTCTTGCTGTTGCTGTTGAATTTGCAACTGTTGCAGTCAAAACAACAAAATTGCAAACACAAAATTGGCACGTCAACTTTTTTTTATTTTTTTTTTTGTATTTTTTGCTTTGGCGCCGCAATGCAAAGAAAATATTACGTATACGACTTGTGAAAAGTCTCGAAGGAAGCCCCGACGCAAAAGAGTGAGAGAGAGATAGAGAGAGGGAGGGGCAGAGCGAGAAGGGGAGGTGTAGATAGTGCATTGTAACTGTTTATTGAGCTATGCAACACTTGCTTAAATAGAACCTTTAGTTATATAACACTACTGCTGCTGCTGCTGCTGTCGTCTCTTTTTTATTGCATGACTTTTAGTCATTTTATTGCATATTTAATGTGTAAGCTCGAAAGATATATTGACTGAACTATAAAAAGAAAAGATAAAAATTTATAAAAATATAATACAAATAATATACATAATGTATATAATCTGATTCATATGTTGAAAATAACAACATACAAAGATAATTATCAAGAGAAAAAGTAAAAAAGAATGTAGTTGAAATTCTCTAGAAGATCAGCTGTTAAATACGCTGTAGCATTGTTGATATTCATAGCAAATATGTCTTCCTTATCCAATCTTGATAAGATCCCAAAAACAGCCGATCAATAACATATTAGGGTATATAATCCATATCAAGCGGAAGGCTTTATCTTTACAATGGTGTCTTTTATTGGTATCGGAAATCGATCAAATAACGATAAAATGAATTGGGTAAAGAACTTACATTCAAAAGTTGAAGTTTATAGGATTTATAGTCTTTGAGATGGGTTTTTTCATGCAGATCTGGCAGGCAGACATGGCTAAATCGCTGTTGATGCTGATCATGAACATATATATACCTTGTGAGGGCCAAATGCTTTCTTCTTTATATCCACTTTTCCATTTTTAGTTCAGGTTCAGTTCTGTGTACAAACAAGTTCGATCAACAAATGAGCTTCTCACTTCGCAGAGTATTTAAGTTTCGGTTTCTTTATCGCCGTGTTATTTGTGTATGCTTTTTGACACACATATTTAGTGTGCTGCAAAGCGATACAAAACAGTGTTGAACACGTGATTCGGCCAAATGAAGCTTGCAGGCGGCAACCAAACGTGCCCGAACAACAGAAACCCGATTTGTTTGTGCTTAAAATCAAATTAAATTAAATTGAAAAATCGAAAAGTCGAAAAGTAGAAATACAATATACAAAAATAATATTCAGAGTAATAAAAAAATGACATCATTGTTTTGTGGCGGCGACGCTTGAACTTAAATAAACTTTGCACTTTTTTTTTTTGTTTTTTTGGTTTGTTTTCGTCTTTCCTAGTTTTCATTTCGTGCTTTCGTCTTTATTTGGCTTCTTACTCACTTTTGTTTGACGATTCGGCGCTTGTGACGTCAGCAAAACAACTGCGAACCGGTTTTAATTATCATTCATATTTTGATGATGATGATGATGATCATGTACTAGGGGTATGCCAACGATCTGACGATCTAATGATGATCATAATCTACGCTGAGCTGGCGTTTTATAATTGGGATGGGGGTCTGTTAGTTCAGGGCGAAAAATAGATTAGCAATGGGTTCAACTAGATTTGACTTGAATTCTATATTATATTCACTTAGACTTGCAAACATATGAATAATATTTGAATTAAGTTTCGCTGTAGCTCAGCAAATGTTTGACAACTTGAGAGAATTGTTTAGACCTCAAATTCTTAGAGGTATTTTTTGTGCTATATACCAAAAGTTTGAAAACCTAATTTGAATAGAAAGATTAAAAAATAAATACACAATATTATTTATAAAACATATGAATAATAATTAAATTTATAAACTATTTTATAACAACACTTGTTTTCTAATATTTTATAATCATTTTGTTTAAGATGACTGATTAATAAATAATTAATTATTGCTTTAGCTTCCAAAGAGACGATAGCAATATTATCATTAGGGGCATGCCCCTTCTAGTTGTTGTAAATGCAAAAATTAAAAATTAAATGTAAAAATGTAAAATGTTTACTTGTTTTAGTTATTGGCTAATTTTTTATTTCGTTTAATTTCGTTGGGTTTTTTTTTTGGTTTTTATTTGTTTTTTATCAAATGCGCCTTGCAATGCCATTGACCGTTGTCCGCAATGACATTGGAGAAAATATATATGCTATATAAATATGCAATATATATATTTATATATGTATATATTTTATTGCCATTAACTGAAAGAAAGAGAACAAAAGTCACGCCACATGAGGCATTGCCCCCAACGTGGAGTCATCCAGCCTTTGACTTTTACTTTTTATCTACCCTTTTGGGAGAGTATTATACATACGTTGTAAAGTTTGTAGTTTTTGGAGTTGAAACAGTATATATGTTTTGGATCAGTGTAAGAGACGTAGCGATATATACATATTTAAAAGCTGACTTAATGAAACTTGCACTAGATGCATCTGATACTGATAATAGTTCTTTTTGTGGTGGCCTGATCGATTTACCATATCATTTAGATATAGATATTCATTTAGATGGGACTACTATATCATATAGCTGCAATAGGAACAATCGTATGCAAGACGAAAAATATCATCATCGATCGATTTTTTGAAGTTATAGGGAAATTTAGATATCCGCTATTTGACCCTCCCTACCTGTGGAGAGTATGAAAGCTTCGGCAAGTCCAAAAGATAACGGTTCTGGCGGCTTCTCTCTTCTTTCATTTCTTGTCCACTCAATTTTCGGGGCAGTATGATGATAGAAGAGTGGAAGAGAGGGGGTAGGGACATTCCCTTTTGCATCCGTTGCGATCCCCAAGGACGGACGGACGGTTAAGAAACTTTCGCACATCGTCCTTGTCTCGTGACTCGGCTCTGATTGGCACGGCTCGGCTCAACTCGGTTTTATGGCCCATTAAAAGTGAGGAGGAAAGAAAGAGAAGGAAAGAGGAGCACTATAAAATATATAAATATCAGCAGTCGGTCGGCTCAGACGACTGACAAGCCGCATTTTTATTGTCGCGCTCGCGTCTTTAATTATTTTGCAAGCCACGCAAATCCAACCATATAAATTTATTTATTTCTTTTGTTGTTTGTTGATTTTATTGTTGTGTTTTCTTCAATTTTCACTCACTCATCGCTCATAAATAAAATAATTAAGTTATTTTCAAGTAAAGGCTTTGCAATGTGCATTTGCTTGCACTCAGCTCCACATAAATGGCTGCAAATTGCGATTGTGAATGCTGCAAACAGCTTAAATTAAGTACTGTTTTGCGTAGCAGTTGCAATGGAATAACGTAAATGTTGCAACATAAATAAAAGCACAAATATATTGTGTAATGATTGCGCTAATTTATTTATAATATTATTCGTAATTTATAACATTATTCATATATATATTTCTCACGCGCTTTGATTTTAATCACATGTTTTTAGTTATATAGGAATGATAAATCCACTTTTAACATGCATAAACTTTTGATTAGTTCAGAATATCGAATCATATTAGTTTCCGATAACAACAAAATCCACAATTTCAAAAGCATTAACATTCATATATTATTGATCAACTGAAAAGATTGGATAAGAAACACCTAATATATAGTCGAAGAAATTCTACGCATTTGAATGTATAAGCCATTAATATAATATGGAATATAACTAACAATGAATTAATTAATTAACTAAATCGAGCTCAGTCGACTGCAGCACTCTCATTTATTTCCTTCTAGTATTCTTACTATATTTTCCATATTTCCAACATTTTCTTCTAGTCTTTTTTTATAACGCAAAAAACCCTTTGCCATTTCACACCCACTGAAATCAAAGTTATTTTTGGGTATTCCCAATGCTTTTCATTCATTTGTGTAAAGGTTTTTCATTGAGTCATTGCCTGCACGCACTCTGCTATCGGCATTGGAATGTGGGAATGTGGTCAACTTTGACTTGGCCAAAAATAGCAGTTGCACAGTTGCCAGGCGAGCCATCAAAATTGAATGATTGAGTCATCGAAACCGCTGCTGCTATCAGTTCAAAGGCATCATTCTGGATGACACATTAGAAATTGTATAAGGCCATTTCTATAATTGAGAATTGCGTGGCACCCTTAAAAAATAAAACCTTGCAACTGCCACACCCAATTTGTGTATCTTCGACTGATTAGACAGTCTAGAATTCAATTAACTTTGGCGTATTTTGACCCCGATCTATAACCCATTGAAGCTCACCCGGTTTTTAGTTCAGTGTACTCTTGCTAATCATTTAATTCATAATCAAGAATATGCTTTGCAAAGTCCTTGAAAGATTATTTTGTTTGTTTATTTTTTCATTAGTGAATTAAGAAGAAAAACCAGTTGTCCGATTTTTTATTTTGTTTTTGGTTTTTCAATCGAAAACATTTGCTCAAGGTGAGAACTGAGACTGAGGGTGTGCCCGAAGTGTTTTCAGGTTTTATTTTTCGAGTCGCGCTGTGTAACTGATTCAAGTTTTATGTAATTTCGAACACAGTCTATTGAGTTGGTGTTTTTTTTTTATGGTTTTTCTAGCCAGTGTTGCATAATTAATTTGCAATTTGTTTGGAAAAAAAGCAACACTCAATAATTAAGGAAATACATAGTTCGTGGCGATCGGTGTCTGTATTTATTTCCAGCTGCTCCACTGACATGTTTAAACCATTTGAAATTCGAAATTGATAGACCGTGTTGCAAACAGTTGTTGTGTTGAGGTGCGTGGGGGGGGGAGGTATGTGAAGGGAGGCGGGGCAATGAATGATCATTCAATCATTTTAATGAGCCAAACCAATTATCTCAAGACTTGTTAGTTTTTTTGATATGCGTATGCGTGTGGCAAAGTTGCGCCAACCACATTTGATGTTCAAACTCGATTTTTTTTTTGGTTTTTTTTTTTGGGTAATTTTGGTTTCTATTTACTTTTTTTTATGCGAAAAGCTGACAATTTAATTGCGCATTTGACATTGCGTTTTAATGGGGCTCGCTTTTATTTTTCCGAGTGTGCCAAAAGTTTTTATCATTTGGCATGTAGGAAGTTTTATTATATCTTTTATTGACCTCAATCCGTACAAGGTCACACGAAATAAACCGCAATTTTTTTTTTATTTTTAGCCTGCGGATAAAACTTAAAAAAAATAAATAAAAAAAATATAAAAACCCATCATTCCAAATCACAAGATGTGTTTTTGATTGATGACGTTGATTTGAAGTTAGCTGGGAAAATGAAAAATAATTCGAAGAGTTGGTAAAATATAAAAACTCAATGAAAATTAGCCTCGAAGTGGGCTTAACGGTGTATATTACAACTATATTTAACTATCATAACTTTTCAATCAATCATGGACTTAATCATTGACTGGATCAATCGTAATTTTCATATCCTGTTTTTGTTTCATTTCTGTTGCTGATCAATCATGTACCTAATCAATCATAATAGACTTAATCAATCAAATACTTTATAAAACTTGATTAAACTATTTATATAATAAATAAATATTTATTTCATATTTTCTATTTATAAATATTGTAATTGTATATACTTTATTAAGTTTAACTCGATTATAATCAAACATCTACCACTTGTTTTTTTACAGTGCATCTGGAACGAGTGCAGTTGCGATTGACAACAAAATCGAACAGGCAATGGTAAGTTGCATTTTGTGCTTTAAACATAATTAATATAAATTAAATATGTAAAGTTCTTAGGCAAACAAAAAATTAAACTTTGAAAATATATTCAAATGTTGTCACTTAGTTTTGGCCCTGAACAATGCTCAAAATTACAGATCGATTAATAGTTTAACCATAAAAAAAAATTAGTTCGAAAAGCTTTTGGTTCATTTCCACTTGACGGCGACTCCATTCACTTGAAAACCGAAAACCAATTGAGACGCTGTTCAACACTCGCAAGTCTTTTGCCCCCCACTTCAAGTGAGCTTCCCCGCCCTCTTCGACCCTCTTCTGTTATTGTCAGCAAATTTAGTTCAATTGAGTTTCGATGTTTCCGATGTTTTTCCCTCTTGGTTTATGCTTTTGTGCACATAATATCGCAGCTATTTTTAGACTCAATTAAAAAAACCTCAAGAGTGGACAATTGTTTCTGATTATTTGCTGGGTTTTTTTTCTCTCTCTTTTGAAATACCCCTTCACTGCTCCCCTCGACAATTATTCTTGTTATGTTTGTTGCTGACAACGATGACAGCTGCTGCTCTTCTCACTCTTCTCGCTGCTCTTGCTCCGTGGGCGGCTTTTGATTGAGCTCTGAACTCGCCAGCTTTGTTTTGCACCCACTCTCAGATATGTATATATATATATATAAATATATATAGCCTTGATTGTGATGCTGCTGCTATTCTTGGACGCTCTTACATTGAGCAAACATTGTATCACAAGCAAGCAACGAAAGAAACCTTGGCAACAACAACAATAAGAACAACAACAAACAACAAACACACTCTGAAAGCACTTATGCAAGAGCAGAATTCTATTGAGTTGAAATTCGATTATATAAGTAGATTATGATGTGCTCTGGCATAATACACTGACTACAGAAGGGCATCCTTTTGTGACGTTAAAGGTCTTTCCAAAAGCAAAAAAGAGTTGAGTTCAAATAAATGCTAACAAAAGCAACTTTGTTGCTTAGCTGTCCTAAAGATAACAAATTGCGCTGGCTCTGACATGCTTGAGTAATAAATTAGCTAATAAAATAAATAATAAATAAATATCAAAGGAAATGAATTGAGTTAATATTGGACACAGTGCAAAAAAATGAACGATAATCAGCATAAATAAAAATAAAATATTATTTTCAAGTTTACTCTATTTAATTGGAGGTATTTTCAGTTAACAGTATGTAAGGCACTCAATAAATAAATTTAACTAGTGAAAAAGGTTTTGAAACAAGTTTGTTTTGTTGTAATTTCTTAAGTACAACTCATGAATGAATGCCTCCAAATGTGATTAATAATTATTTATTTGAATTGAGAAGTAGCCCAACTCGTCGAGCTATCTCAATTATTTACACATTTACCCAGCATATCTCTTTGAGCAGCCATCTCTTCCATCTGCATCGACAAGCAGATCTTCAGAGCATTCAAAAAATCCATTTTTGATTCATTTCTTCCATCAACCAACAACTGCAATTAATACTAATGCTGATATTGCCATTGCCATTGCCCATTTGAACAGCATTTCACATCTTTGATCATTTCCCAATTGACATACTTAAAAAATACTTAAAAAACTATTATTATGCTATTGTTTGAGGCAGTCGAAAATCAATCAAAGTATGAAGAACTCTCTCCCTCTGTCTCTCTCTCCCTCACTCTCTCCCTCTCTCTCTCCCTCTCTCTCTCCCTCTTTGATTTAATTGAATGCGCATAATTATTTCATCACCCAGTTTCTCACAGGCAATATTTATGCACAGGTTTCGATTTTTCTTATTATTTGCTTCACTTTTTTATGACGGATCTGTGTCTTGGTTTGATTTTAGATTGGGGTTCTTGGGTTGGGGGTACTTGTTGCATTCGGTTTCAGCTGGTTGCGCTGCTCGTTAAAGTCAATCAACTTTTCCTTTTGAAATCAAATCTATAGCGTGGCATGCAGCAGCTGCACTAGCAGCAGCAGCAGCAGCAGCAGAAGTGCAGCGAGCAGAAGATGAGGCGCAAAACGATGACGTTGACCATTGTTGGTCAATTGGGTCAATTCAATTGCCAGTTTGTACGTTGTCTGCACTTTCTTCAGGCCAAAACAAAACAGCAAACAAACAAAAAAAAAAATCGAAAGAAGAAAAACAAAACCAAAGCTTGAATTCTGTTTGCCTTTCTACTTGAGAAGTTTCTGCTCTCTCTTCTCTCTCCTTCTCTCGCTCCTCTTTCTCTCTCCCTCTCGCTATGTGAAAGTAATTTTCAGATTGTCTTTTTTTTCCACTTTTCTGACTGCAACAGGATTTATTTGAGCTGCTTTTGCTTTTGACCTTGGCTACAAAAATTCAAAAGCAAATCCAAAAAAAAAAAAAGCAGACAAAATTTCAAATCCAACAAATTTGAAAACATTTTTGCTTTGCTGCTGTTTTATGGCATTTTATGAGCGGCGGCCGCTTTTGCTTATCAGTTTTGGGGCGCTGTTGTTTACAAAATGGCAGTCATTTGCTTTGGTATGTGTGCGTGCGAGTGTGTGTGTGTGTGTGTGTAAGTGTGTGCGTGTGCATGTGTGTGTGCGTGGTGTTTATCGCGCCGGCGACACTTGAAAAATGCCATAAATTGTTTGCTGCAATAAGCAGCGCGAAGCAAAAAATAATAATCACAATCACAATAAAGTACACACATACACACACAAACACACACAACCATACACAACCATACACACACAATCACACACACTTCAAGTACATTTTGTTGTGCCAATGATATGGCGAAAAAAAACACATTACTTTGAATAGCAATAATTATAATTATACATTGGGGCATTAAAAGCGAACACAACTTGAAAGTGAAAGTCATCGAATTATGCATCAGTTTATATATATATATATACGTATATCGGAGTTGAGAGTGGGAGCTACGCTAATGTGTATTTGATAGTAGGGGTGTGCCTGCGTAGAGTCTTAAAATAGAAATGCGCTCACAGGTGCGAAACAAAACAAATTACATTTAATGCGGATTTTCGCTCTTTTGTTGGGGTTCAACTCGTGGACAACCCCCAAAAAAAATAAATGTATATAGCAGAAAAGCGTTTTTTGATTTCTATCTGCATTGATTTGCGAGTTAACTGGTGGTAAAAATGAAGTGTGGCAAATAAGCAATTCAAATTTGATAAGCTGATGGGCCGATAAGCTGCTCTGATTAGGTGTTATCAACCAGCAATTCATGGTTAAGAATAAAGGTTAAAGTATTGCAGCTATAAATACTCTATATATATGCTATATCTAAGGAATTTCATCGGAATGATAGGATAGGTCGCAGCGAATAATTTATGCGGCCATAAATATTTCGAGTCTGTTCTTTATGATGTGCACTCTTCAAAAACATTTTTTATGCGTTCATTAAAAACTCATTTCAAAAATATTTCTTTATTTATGTGACGACTGTTGAGAATAAATATGCAAACAATCTGAAACAAGAGTAAGACACAAAGACACGCCCTTCATGTGAGCGGAACTCAGACATTAGCTTCCTTAAACAACGCTTTCTTTATTCACATTTTTTATACATACATATACATATATATATATATATTTTTTTTTTTCTTGTTTAAATTTTGCCAGCTGCTTATCAATCAAATGCGACAAGCTTGATAGTGACGTCACTTGTTGCTTTTTGCGCATTTAATAAATGCTTTTCCTATCAAATTTTGTGATTTTTTGCCAATTACTCAAAACTACATCACTTTAATGTATATATAATTATTAGCAGTTGCGATAAGAGGAACTTTGACTCAAGTACGACTATCACAATTCATATTCATCCTACTATATTTATATAGTCCCATTTCTTGAGCTAATCTCGTCTCAGTTGCTTCTTCGTATAAACATCTTTAATCTCATTCTGCAAGAAATCAACACAATTCAAAACAAAACCAAACAAAGACTAGGCGCCACTTGACAGCCACTTCTCAATGATTAATATTCATCTTTTTTTATTTAAAATTAAATATATATATATATATGTGTGTGTGTGCATATGTTGATAAGGTTTTTAGGCTATACTAATATTGAATAGGCTGATTTAGCAATCGTCGCTTATCGCCTCTGCTCAAAACATATAAAATCAGTCGATTGACCAGAATGAAGCCTTGATAACACTTTTCATTGGGCATTGGCAAATCGATGGACAAACAATGCAGATAATGAATTGGAAATGTTAGGCACTTTGATACTTGTTTAAAATATAGATATATCTATATATTATATAGCTTAGGGAGGATTGAGTATAGAATCCAATGCAAGTTCTGAAGGAAGAGTGTATTTTGTGCAAAAATAAAAAACAGAGTAAATATGTATACAAAAATTGAAAAATCATTTTTTAAAGATTAAGAAAACAAATTTGTAAAAAAAATGTTTGCAATTTAAGAAATTAACAAATTATTTTTTAGTTAAAAATAGATTACAAATTAAATAGATTTCGCATTCCCTTATCTCTGTGCGACTTTTAGTGACTGAGATCAGCTTGTTCATAAAGACGACAGTCAGACGGATATGACTAACCAGATATGTATGTGTAATAATACTGCACAAGAGTATATATGCTTTATAGGCACGAACATGCTTCCTCATCCCCATCCCCATCTGCAACCTCAATCTAAACTTTTAACACATTTTCAGCGGGTTCAGGGCGTAATAAACAAGGAAAGATAATGATCAAAATAACCTCGAAAGTGGGTCACATTTTGAAAAGTGTGGCGTTTGGACATATGAACTAACTAAAGATATACATAGATGATAAAGTTATGTCCGTCAAAGATTAACAATTTGAAGACATTCGACATTCTGAAACGTGCCCCCAAACAAACAAATAACTGTGTAATCAAATTGGAAACCTTATCAATTCTGTCTGAATAAAAGCAGGCCGGTTAGCAGCGAATGTTGGTAATTGACAAAGTTCCTCATTTGTTTGCGTGACAGGTAAAAAACAAGAAAATATGTTTAAGGAAACATGTTGAAAACAACAAGATAAGATATAAAGCAACTTAACTTAATGACTTAATGACATTTATGGCATTAATTTCTCAACCCACATAAGCCTTTTTCGACTGACTGACTGTCTGACTGACTGACTGACTGAGTTCGAATCCGAGTGCTCGACTACTTGTAGCAAAAACAAGCCATAAAAAAACAATATAAAAAAGAATGAAACAGATAAGGTAAAAAAAAGACTCGTTGGCTTTTTACCACTCTTTTTTCACTTTTTTGAACAGCTTTGTGTTTGTGCAAGTGCGATTGAAGTTTTTGGGTGTGAAAAGCCACACTCAACTTTTATTATTGCCAAATATTGTTATGGTTTATAACTATGGCCAGAAATAGCCAAAATGACATAAAAACAGCTGCTGTCGAATGCAAGTAATTTTTTTTTTTTGTAATATTTGGAAACGCCAAACAGTTGTCGCATTCTTTGCCTATTGTCTTTTATTTTCGACAAAAAGCACGCGTTTGTGCCTCGTGCCACAAGCCACAAGCGACTCTTTGATGTTTAATCACAGTATATTTTACTGTCCAATCGAATTCAATCTATCCGTATCTAATGTTTAGTCTCTTTGGCTAGCTATCTGCTCTAATTGCGCTTTGAACCGCCGTTTGACGTCAGAAACACGTTCCCCAACCACAACTAGAGTCCAGCTTGTGACCAGTTTACTCTATACTATTTACTCTATACCCCATAGTCTACTCAAAAGTAGTGCTAATTATTTGTGGCACGAGCCCTGTTGGCCTTGCGTGCTTATCACCCGATCGTCTGGCCTGACCTGACAAAGGCATATGTCGAAAACCCAGCCAACTCATTAGAGACGACAATACGGCGGGCTGAGTAATCGCAGCAAGTAGAAAATGCTTGGAATGCTGAAACTGAAAATGAAAATGAAACTAATTGAAACACAAAAGTCATGCTTCAAAAGAACTAGTTAGTCTGCAAATAAAATAATTATGATTAGTCATAATAATTATAATAAAAATAATGAGTAACTTTTGCAAAGACTAACAGGAAGCCAAGAAAAAATCTTTGAAAATACAGTTGTTGCATATAGTAGTAATGGGAATCAAGGTATAATGACTTGTGTAAAAGTATGAAACAGACAGAGAAAAGCATCTTTCCGATCCCAAAACATATATATTTCTGATCAACATTAACAGCCGGGTCGAAATTATCGATATATTGAAAATTTTTTGTATTTCTATGGAAAACTAATTCTCTTATGCGAAAATCGATAATCATCGATTTACGATTACAATTATTAAATTGTTATACAAATATAATGAAGTCGGCTTAGCAAAAGAATAATAATACTTTTGGAAGACAGATTTTTCTAATCATCAAGCCATGTTTTCAATTACTCAGTTCAGTTGCAAGTGGTTTCTTTTGCAGCATATCAAATATGCTTAAACTGTCATTATTCCATCTACAACTTAAATGCTATGCATTCAAATGCCTTTAGTTTTCCATGCAGTTTTCATTCATTGCCTCATTTCCATAGTTGAGTTCCCAGCTAAGTTTGTGATCTCCAATTCATCAAATTCATCGTATAAGCAACCAACAGGCAGCAATTAAATGGAGCAGCTGACGTCATTAGACTAGACTGAGTTTCAGCCGCAGGTTGCGTCACAGCAGACACAGCAATAGTGCAACGTTGTGTGGCAAACGTGACGTTTTGCTGATCATAATTATATACATGCATATATAAATAATTATATACATATTCATACAGAAGGGCAACTTCCAACTGAAGTTCTATAGAAATCAGATATGCGCATTTGATGAAGCTGCTGCTTTAATTTGTTGTGGCTGACTTTCAATTCGCATGAAATGTAAACCAAAAGTCATCCGAGAGGGGGGTGTAAGTGTGTGTGTGTGGGGGAGGGGGATTGGATACAATTGTGAATGTTTAAGCTTGCAATTTCACAACAAACTTCAACACGATGAGCTCACCTGTATTGTAGTAGTGTAATAACAGCTGTGACTCAGTCATGCAACAATTTCCCAGAAAAAGCAAAGACTCTGAACTGTATTTTGTTGCAATTAGCATTAGCGTGGGAGAAAGAGACTCGGGAGAGAGAGAGAAAGCTACACACATTTGCATTGGCATTACAAAGTTGCAGTGGCAACGTGTGGCAACTTGTGGCAACAACTGCAGAAGGTGACGACATGCCAATAAATGTTGTTGTCTACACACTTGCCAAGCACAAAAGTGGAAAACCAGAAAAGTTTCAGCCCTAAATGAACGACTGCCAGATTCCTCCTGACATGACAAAAGAAACAATTTGTGGGGCATATTTATGATATAAGGGAATATATGTATGTGCTTAGGTCAGAAGTATTTTGGTTCCGTTAAAGGTTTCCATAACCTTTCAAATTCCTACAGAACATTTTTTTGAGATTTTACTAAATAGATCAAATACAATTGATATAAATAATAAGTATGTTGAGTGAATCAAGAATCTAATATCTGTTCAAGTGCTACAAACTGATGAGCTTTAAGCCATAGCTAAATATAGTTAAGAAATTTATATATCTACTCATGGTTAGCTCTCTCTCACAGTTACATAAATTCGTTATACCCGCTTCACATCCCACTCAGTTGCAGGGTATTTCGTAAAAAGCAAAACACGCGAAATAAATTGTGTTTATTTCTTAAGTTTGGTTGTTTCGTTTTCTCTAGAATTTTCATTTCACATTCAAGGTCAACGTGTGCTTTTGTCTGCCAAAATGCAGCCCCCACAAATGCACACACGCTCATACAACATGTTAGTCAACAACAGTCGTAAATCTATTTACAAATATGTATACTAGGCATATATTTAAATACTTACTGGCCTAGAGACTTAAATGCAAGCGTCTGTCATTAGATAGCCTTAAAGTGCAGTTCGCAGTGAGCGCCACTTTTAACTGGGTCACTTTTATCGCCTTGTTGCCATTCACTCAAACTTGCACTCAAATTCACAGCCACATTCAAATTGATCGACACTCGTTTTTTTTTTATGTTGCTAGGCGCACTCAAATTGCAAAGGCTGCGCTCGTATGTGGAAAAAGTGCACTGTCTGTGCGACCTCTACTTGCGCTTTTTTAAGTAATTACAGTTAGAGCTGCGCTCGGATGAGACAGAACTGCGCTATGTGCGACTCTACTTGCGCTTTTTGAGTAATTACAGTTAGAGCTGCGCTCGGATGAGACAGAACTGCGCTATGTGCGACTCTGCGTGTGATTCGTTGAGTAATTACAGTTACAGCAGCGCTTGTATGAGACAGAAGTGCGCACTGTGTGACTCTGCTTGCGCTTTGTTAAGTAATTACAGCAACTGCGGTCATATGCGACAAAACCACGCAGCCTGCTTAGCGACACTTTCAGCAAAGCCAGCCTGTTGTCGTTTGGGCAAAAGTGCGCTCCGTGTGACACTCAATACACTTCTTTTAGTAGTTGCAGTAACTGCGGTCGTATGCAGCAAAAGTGCGCTCTAAGCTAATCGACAGTCGCGCCTTGTCCTAGGAACTTGCAGCTGCGGTCGTATGCGATAAGAGTGCGTAGTCTTTTCGACTACAGTCACAATCACATGTGTATTAAAGAAGCTACGGTCGTTTGGGACAAAAGTGCGTACTCTGCACAACAACATTCGCAACCAGTTTGTTTGTAGTAAAATCAGCTACGAGCGTATGCGACAAGGTGCGCTCAGAGCTCTCACGCCACGTGCTCTGCTGTTGTCCTTGAGTAGATTTTTTGAAACAAACGCCTCTGCTTTGGTATATGTATATATATATGTATATATACACATGGCTATGTGTATGATTATATTTGTGTATCTGCAGGCAGGCCTATGTCACAATTTGTTTAGCTTATCTAACAGTCGTTTATCAACACTCAATGCCCTTGGAGGCAGCGTTGGCGGCTGTTTATAAGCAAGAGCGTGCTATATTATTGCTGCTCTTATGCAACATGATACAAAAGTCTTTTTCAATTAAATTAGACCTTTTGCTGGCAGTTGTTTTGCGTTTCTCATCTTTTTAATGAACTCGGACAGAACAAGGCAACGAATTGTCTATCATTTAGTAGTCGCCTTCCTGCTGCAACACGCGGAACTAGTCGTCATTAATAAAATTAAAAATTTGATTTATACGCTTGGCCACAAAACAATTTGCGCCAATTTTTACGCACACAGTTTGGCAAACTATTATTATTTGCCTAGACATATGCTAAAAACCGGCTTTAAGTTAACGCCTGCACACTTTGACTTTCAAATTTTTATATTTAAGGCATAATCATTGTTAATTCATGCCTTACGATCATCAATATTTGCCATTTGTTTCGCTGTGGCGTTAACAAACAACAGATTTATGCAAATCCAAAATAAATGAATGAATTTTCACGGTGTCGCGTTAATGGCGCCTGCATGCAAATTAATATTAAATAAACAACTGCCAACAGACGAACTGGGTATACTCTATACAAATACTAATAAAGCCGTAGTAGCCATAAATATGAAACTATAGATGAAACTACCGGAAAAGGGAAAGTTTCACCTCATAAATTACTTCTTTAAATGTGGAAAAATAAGCAAAAATAATAAATTATTTTTGGAAGGCGGAAAAACATAAATTTTGTTGAAGAAAAAATGTACGACTTTATGTGGCACATTTTCCAGATTCCAGGCACATGCCAAGCTATATATTTATACATCTTATGTATATGGATTTCTAATTTGATGTGTGGCATGCTTTCATAATTTCTTCGTTCCACAATTTGCTGCACGATTTGAAATGTGGCATAGCAAACAAAAAATGTATATTTAGTTGCCTCAGTTGCGACGCCTTAAAACCGATATCATAATATATATATTAAACAATGATTAATGTGACCCTGTCGAAGAAGCAGAGCCAGATAAATTAGGCTAAAATTTAGATTCAACTCTGAACTGAAAATGAGTCTGAACTGAAATGAACTGATCTGTGGCAAGTGTGTGTTTTAATGTTGATATATTGACACAATGACCTTTGCGCTATATTGAGCGAATGAACTTTTGTTGTGCTACGCGATACAAACAGATACAAATGTATAACTGTATAAATGTATAAAATGATCTTCCGTAATGCTTAAATTGCTTTTCATTTAGAGTCAGTCAGGAAGTAATCCAATCATCACCGATTAATTCGCATTACTCAACTGAATAATGATGATCGAAATGACCTTTTAAAGTGTTTTCAACTTGAGCCTATTTACGTGGCATTGTTTTACTATGACTATATCTTGGCTTTCTCAACCCATATATGTTTATATATATATATATATATATTATATATATATAATTATAGTTGTATATTTCGCTGTTAACAACAGCTGTTCAAACTCAAAAGTTGACAAATTTCTCTGCGTTACGTTTGAAATGCACAACAATCCACTTTTACACCACACACACACACACACACACAATACACACCGCACAACACACACACGCCTGTGCCACTTAACAACAACTAGAAATGTCAATCAACTGACAAGCTGCCAAACTGTCAACCTGCACTTGATATACCCCCAAAACATACAAAACAATCAACAATAAATAAAAAACAACACAAACAACAGCGATGATTTTTACAAGCAAAGTTTTTCCACGCTTTGGACAGCAACAAAATTCATTTGTTGTATACCCTGTTGTCAGGCCCAATAGAAAGAGAAGGGGTCTAAGAAAGCTAATACTTATACTTGAAAAATAAAATAAAACACATATATATGTATCTCAAATTTCTTTAAAAGGTTAAAGCCTTGATTTTTGACATATTTGCACAATTTTTTGAATGACTGTCAAAAGAAATAATTAAAAAAAAGTATATATATATATATATATATATATATCTCAGATGTACTGCTGCTATATCTGTAAGTTAAAATTATATGTAATTCCCGTACACAGTAACTTTGAGTCGAGCACTCGCGACTCTTGCTCCCTTGCTTGTTTTCTACTCATATTTATTTTATTGTTTAAAAATTTGCTGGTTGCCAAGCGGCTCTGCAACACGATGAAAAAAAACAGTATAAATAAGATATTGCAAACTGACAAAAACAGTTGCTGACCTAATTAACTTATTTGGCATTCGGCCTGAAAAAAATAAATATAAGCTCAAACAAATTGTTAAAAATAAATCAGCAACAACAAAAAAGTGCACAAAAAATGAATTATAATTGAAAATTGCCAACGATTTATGTTATTTGTCAAAGGCAAAACCAAAAAAATATATGCCTATATATTTTTAGTATACGTTGCGGGTGGTAAAAAATAAAAGATTTTGTTCTTTAACAAGCTGCACAGCTAAAAATATACAATCCGAAACATAAATTAATAAGCAAGATGTTTCGATATGCGATAGAAGCCTTTTGTTGGCATAGTTGAATGCTCGAGTCGAGAGAGAGTAGATACCCTTGAACACGACTAGTAGATACCCTGTTAAATACAGGAGCCAAAAAAAACATATTAAAATCTGTTTTGTTTATTAGAATCTAGAGTAGATCAATAAGATGTGTGGGTATCCCTTGGAAAGCTGTATTTTTACGATATTGTATTCGGAAATCGATATTTATCGATAATTGCAAACATGACATAAACTTGTTATTTGAAAACGTACTAAAGATCTCAAGCTCTTTGAGTCTCTCAGCATGTTCGTATAGACTGAAGTACGGATATGGCTTAATCGACTCAATTAGTTATGCTGATCGAGAATATATACACCTTAACGGCTGGGAGAGGCTTCTTTCTACTTAACAATCTTAAATGAAAAGGTCTTTAAGATACTCTTCAACCGCAAAGAATTCAAACAAATATTTGTTGACAATTTTCCTAGATTATTTTTATTGCTTTGCTGCCTTGAAAAGATATTGTCTGCCTTGCTCTGATCGACGACTGCTGAATAGAAACTTAATGTCCATAGCGCATTTGCTGTGCCCCAGACATTATAATCCGTCTGCGTCTGGCTCTGCCTCTGTCGCTATATAATATATAGCATTAATAATCGTATAATCGTGTTATTCAGATGCGATTTGAATCGAGAGTCAACTTGATATTTATTGAACCAGTTTGAACACGTTGTGAAGAAGAGAGTCGAAAGAGGGGTGTGGAAGAAGAGATGGTGGAGGGAGGTGTGGTGAGGTGAGTTTTACTGCATGCGTGCGTCTGGTGACTTTTAACCGATTCAAAGGCAGAGAGCAAGAGCGGGAGGGTAAGCTAGAAAGAGAGTGTGAGAGAGAGACAGCAGGAGACACACCTATCTGTCTGAGTAACCTCGTGGCCGTCGGCGCTTTCGGGCCATGTTTACGTTTGATTTGGCCATGATCGCAACACCAACACACAAAAATCACTTTAAAAAACGCGTTTATGAAGCTGCCTTTTTTTGCATAAAAAAAATTGAATAAAGATCTGAGCCGATTTGAGCTGAGAGCAACGTTTAAAATTAGATGATTTTGCAATACAATGATTAATTATATTTGTTTCTCTTTTTCATTTATTTTTCTTTGTTTTTTGTATATTTGTTTTCACGCATTGTTGTTGTTTTTAGGCCTTTTATAAATCTGGCACCAATATGCCAATTAAAGATTTTTTTGGTAAACGACACAAAATGAGCAATATTCTAATTCACAGTGGAAAGTTTTTCACATTTTCTTCGTGGCTGGCTGCCAGCCTGAAAACAGAAAGAAAATGTCAACAAATGCAACACAGAAATGAACGAGGTGTGAACATTAGGTGTGCGTGCGTGTGTGTGTGTCTGTCTATATGGAGGCGCTATAAATCGAATAACGTAACATCGTTTTGTATTTATTAATTTTGCTTCCGCATTTCAATAGCTAGCCAAGAAAAAAATCAGAGACTGAGAAATTTCAAATACATTTTTGCCACGTTTAATTTGCTTAATGGGCCATTTCACAATTAAAATTAAATAAAAAAATATGTCTCCATAAATTATATATTATAAAAAAAAAACATTTTTTATATCTCTATAAATTATATATTATAATTATACAAATACGATATTTTTAATATTTTTTTTGCATTTTTTCTTTGAGTCACTTTATCATTAGGTGTTGATGTTTTTATGTTTGTTTCTTAGAAAAGATATGTATTTAAAAACGTATTTATATTTAATTTTTTGTTTATTTGTTTTTGACAATTTTTTCCCCCTCTTTTGTCTCTTTACAGGTAAGCAAACAAAGAAATGTCACAAATAAATAAAAGAGTAAACAAAAGTATTTGTTGCTCGCTGGGGAACGTAAGTCAATTAGTTTGTTAGTTGATATCTGCAGCGAATTGAAGCAATTTTTCCACAATGCGCCAAATGAATATCAATAAAAATGAGAGAGAGAGAAAAATACAATTAGAATTCCTGGGGGGCAAAAATAAATTGATCGAATATTCCAAGAATATAAAGGGCAAAAGGCGAAAACGAATAAAAAAAAAGCCTTTATGACGTTTGCCAAAAATAAGCGATCGAGTGACGAAGAGGACAAATGAGACAAACAAAATAATTAAAATAGTTTTCGGCATTAGCTGACCGAGCGCAAAGAGCATGATATTTAGACCCCTACACACATATACAGTTGCGATAAAAATAATACCACCACTACGTAAATGAAAAACCAAATATTTAGTTTTGCAATAAATGCGTTGAATAAAATTAGTTGTCTTTTGAGTTTTTCACTTTTTTTCTGTTTCTGAAAAAAACATCTCTGCAAACATTTCTTGTCCGTGTGGTGCTATTATTTTGTTCGCCACTGTACACATGCATGTGTGCATGTGCGTGTGTGTATGTGTATGCACACGTTAATCATGAGAACTCTGTGCTCTGCAAAATCTGCTTTGCTCTCTCTGTTATTGTGCTTTGCTTTGGCCCTTTTCCTTGCGCCGCCCCTTCCCCTCCCCTTTGCCTGATCGCCCTTGAATAATTCATGATAAAATAATTCAGTTTTGCCTGCCTCTTTTTTGTTTGTTTATATTTTATGTGCTTTGCCTTTTGTATTGTTCATCGGATTTTTTTTTTCTGTGCGCTTCGTTTAAATTTTCATTAATTTTCGGCGTGTTCTTGTTCTCTTCCTTTTCCCCATTCCTCTTTGGGCCGCTCATTTGTTTACAAACTATTTGCGATATGCATAGTAAATAGTTAAGCAGCGCCGGCAGAGTGTGTGTGTGTGTGAGAGAGAGAGATGGAGTCAGACTTATATTGTGCTGTAATATGATAAACCATATTGGGGAGGGGGAATAGCTCAATTTGTTGTTGTAGTTGTTGTCTAACTGTGTTTGGATACAAATCAGCTTATAAAAAAGGTGTCATACGTCAAAAAAAAGCAGAAAACAAAACAAAGAAACAGCGAAGCCAAAGCGTGTTAGGCAAAAATGAGCTCATACTTTATTTGATTTTATAGCTGAATATGTAGATAAAAGAAATCTGAGGAAACTCATTACAGTCTGAGCAGAGTAGAATTATTCATGTGCTCAAGTTACAGTTCTGTGGAAAGTAGAATTTTATTCAGAAATACTCAAAGGAAACAAGTTAGAATGCCCTAGCCTTAAATAAATAGTAAACTTGCTCATAGAAGTTGATTCTTAGTTACAGTTGATCAATAATATGTCTGGTTAAGTTACATAAATCAATGGAAAGTCAATATCTTCAGCATTGTATCTAGTATTGCTATCAATTAGTATCGAAATTCCCGAAAAGATTGAAGTTAGCGATTAAATAAAATATGCCTATGGCATATGAGAATTCATATACCAAATTTGGAGTGCCCAGCTCTTATAATCCCTAACATCGACCTGTTGCTACAGAGGCACATGACTACTTTGACTCGACTAGTTATGGTAATCAAGAATGTATATGTATATACAGTGACTCACACCGAAATTTGCACAGCTTCAAGTAAATAATGTAATTGCCTTCCATAAGTTAATCATTCATTATTTTTCAAAAATTCCAAAGACCGATAGTAGGTAACCATATTAACCACCTAAATTAATATATGACCCCAATACACTGGGGTTTCCCCACCTGCTAGGTAGGATTATGTAAAAAAGTAGCCTATTTTCTTTAACACTGTGCAAATTTCGGTGTGACTCACTGTATATTGTATCGGTCGTAGATGCTTCCGTATGCGTGCAGCAAACTTTTACACAACTTTATGATACCAGTAATAAGCATAAGCAGTTTCGGTATTAGTCTCCTTTAGACACCTCTTCGAAATGCTGACCATATCAAGTAAAGGCCATCAAATGAAATGAGGCAATCGTCCAAGCAAAATGTAAAAACAAAACTTTATGGTTGCAATTAAGACAAGCCGACAGACGCCGATGGCGCGACGCTGTTTTGCCGTTGCAGTTGCAGTTGCAACAAAATGTTGGCCACAGTGAGGCACGTTTTACGTTTTACGATGCGGATTAGCATTTTGGCCAGGTAGTCGAATTGAGTTGATTCGGCTCTTGGCCAGGTTGAGAGACAACCGCGCTAATTGCATTTGAATGCGCAAATGAGCTGTCGCCTCTTAATCTGCCTGTCTCTCTGTCTGCCGGTCTCTCCATCTGTCTGTCTGCCTAACACTGATGCCAACTAACTCGCCACGTGTGGCAATTAACTTGTTCAAATGTGGCCCAAAACATGGACAAATTTGTCCGACGCATTTTTATAGTTTTCTCACCAGCAAATTACCCTTTCAGTTTTTCCTGTTCTCTTTTTTTTGTAATTTCTTGGCGAGGCCACAAGCATCATAAAAAGCATAAAAAATATAAATAGAACACTATAAAAAATGGTGTCTACCTTTGCGGTTGGGTATGATGAGTCTTTAATGTGATTTGTAACACATTTTGGATGATTTATTTGAGTGCATCAAGTTGAGCAATTTATAAGATGAGATTGAGGCATGCAAAAATTTTAATCAATCAATCAATCACAGTTAAATCAATCGTCAGCCCTGAAAATCGTTTAACTATATATTAGAGAACTCAAACTGAATTATCGCAACTGTCAATTTGTGAATGATCCACATATATTACTTACCTACACCCATCTCTCAAAATACTATATCAGAAATGTGCCCAGGGTATTTAGAGTTGAGCATACCCGGGTAGACACAAATTTCACCTTGTTTTTATTTGTCAACACTCAGTTTCTCAGCATTATTCCCCCATTTACTGCGCATCCTTTCAAATTTCTTTTTCCGATTTAATTTTATTTTCCCATTGACCTCAATTTCTAAATTAAATAATGTCAGGCAAAAACAAATGTTTATGTTTATGTTTATGTTTATATATATATATATATATATATATATTTATATTTGTATTTGCTGTTTGACTTCTGATTGCATTCGATTTGAGCTGTGGGTTTTCTTGTCTTCTTCTTGTCTTGTGTATTATCCTTGTAACCATTTGCCAACTGTCAACGCGTAATTAGTTCTATGATAGTTATTTTGGGTTAAGGTCTCCCCAGAGACAAATCAGCAATATATATATATATATGTATGTTCAACGTGTCAGTTTCAATTCTCAATTTTCCGACCAAAAGATAAAAAGCAAAATGCGATGAGTAATTTTTCATATGTTTAGTTTGCGTATCAACCCAATTTAGAGCTGTCAATGTGCTTGGCGAATATCTTTATACTCTATATATACTATAGAATATGTCAAATCTTGCACCCTATATAAATATATACACATTATAGTTGACCAAAATAGTTTTAAAAGCAATTTTCATGTCAGGTTTTCTTTTTTTCTCTTGGCACGCTTTTAAAAACAGCCACAATGAAAATGGTTTGAAAAGCAAAAGTTTTTCAGTTTTATGCGTCACATTTTCCTCGATTTGTTGTTGTTGGATTGAGTGGGCGGCAGTTTCGGATATTGAATTTTATTCAGATACACACGCAAACATATAGACGACAAACGCGTAATTTAATTGCACAATTTTAGTTGGGGGAAAATCGAGTCAGAGTGGTTCTGAGAAACTAATTAGGCTCTTTGCTTCGAGTCAAATGGACATGTGTCCAATCAATTAATCATGTTGCACCTCGAGATAGATGACCACTAATTGGCATGAACATCATTATGAAATCTATTGCAGAGCATTGGATTGAAAAATATTAGAAGAGATGCCAATAAAATCGGGAAAAGAATTTTCAATATTCAATAAATAATGATGCAGATATAGATGTAGATGGAGATATAGATATAGATATAGATTGAGATGTAGATATATATGAAGATATAAATATTGATATAGATATTGATATAGATATAGATATAGATATAGATATAGATATAGATATAGATATAGATATAGATATAGATATAGATATAGATATAGATTGAGATGAAGATATAAATATGGATATAGATA